>JAKSZP010012471.1:0-46386 GCA_022478985.1 Massospora cicadina
TCATTCTAAGTGTTTTGTTAAATCCACATATTTGGGCATTTCGTTTAAAAGAATAATTACGTTAGTTTTTAGTTTTAAATTTTAGTTTATGGTAATGTCTGTCCCCTGGTCAGCTTATCTTGAATAAATCATACTATATTATCATTTATATGTTACCCATTCATTAAACGATCCTGGTTCATTTCATTGGAAAAATTATAATATATTCAGTGGAGAATGAATATAAGAAAAAGGCCTTTCTGAGCATACATACTCTTCTAGATTATGTAGAGAAACAATAAAAGGAGTGCAAGTGATTATGGAGGGTAGCTTTGATATAATCTTACCAGGATCGAGCACCAGTTGGGCATTATGGATCTTTACTTATTTAGGAACAAGATTAAGGCAGGTTTAACTAAGGCATCAGCTAAACCATTTTTAATGACTATGTAAATTCATAAGAGAAGAAGAACTGAGCAAGGGTCTCATGCCAGTTGATTTACAAAAGGTTAGGGAATGAGCGGCTTGGTAATACATTAAAACAGGGTGATTAGCATGAATGTGGATTGGCGGAGGAACCATGAAGATGGTTATACCATTAGTCAACGCTTCCACTACTGCTATAGCTCCTAATATAAAAATCCTAGATTAGCTCAGGTAAATACATCTTTCAGGAGAAAAGTCTCACTTTATGATCCACTCCATATGTGCCCACTTGCTATAGAGCAGCAGCATAGTAAAGTTTGAAGCGTTGCTAGCCACTGTAAACTACCTATTTAGAACTACTTGGTGAATTACTGACATAGAAATCAAATAGAACTTCACAATTGGAAATCATCTTCCAGAGTAGATGACCATTAAAGGGTTTTGTATCCACTGTCATACAATGGGTGAGGCGACCTCTGAAGGATTTGATGTAAAATTCTTTCAAAAGGTAAATGTCCCTAAAAACCTTTTAAATTACTTAACTGAGGTTGGCATAACCAAACGCAATACACTTCTCCTTGTCTGGAGTGATAATATAATTTTGGTAAACATGATGTTTCCCAAGAAGGTGACCTGTGACCTAAATTTTACTTTCTTATAAATAATTTCAACTTTGACGCTCTCAAGCGTTCTACCTTCTGTAGCAAGTGAATCATGAGATTTGTGATCTGGAAACCCCAGTATATCAAAATATAAACTAAGCACATATACCTATCAGCTCTCCTAGTCCCACATTAAATTATGCTGGAATATTTCAGGAACAGTTATAAGGCTTCTTGGCATAACAGTACGATTGACTGACACAACATCAAAAATGGGTTTAAATCTCTAATCATAGTGGAAAGGTCAAAAAACGTAAAGATGGCGAGTATATAATACTTTATATTTATTTGAGGCAAGCTGACCATGGGGAAGACATTATTGAAAGAGCAAAAGAAAGAAATCATTAACATGAAACCTGAGCAGGGGTAAATTCATCAAAGAAAAATTCCACCTCTATTTTGGGACTCAGATTTTTCTGGTTACATCATGGGTAAGGTTTCCGTGCTTTTATAACTACTTACCAACAGTAATTTGGCTGGCACTCCTATCAATGTGCAAAGGGCGGGGATTAAATTTCCAATATTCATGTTGATAGCCATATGCTCTAACAACTCATCTTCCACAACCTCAAAAATAGACTTCTTTATTGAGTTAGAAAAGTGTCGAAATTATAGGGGCGTGTAGGGACATGGTGCCTCAAGGTCCTTCGTGGCCCTGTACAATGAGTATCTCACGCTGCATTACAGATCTACCGCCTGGTTGGCGCCCTCATTGTTCTGCATCGTCCTCATGACAAAGCAGTGGGGTAACGCCTCTTGTGATTCAGGACATAGAAATGGGATTCCAGAAGGGTTTTCATTGATTCTTGTGTGCATGATGCTTCCTGATCAAAACTAGTTGGCACCTTCAGGGTAAGATTCCATTTGCATTGGTTTATGAGTCAATCTACCAAGGCCCAATTCATGAGCAGGGATTTTGACTCACTCATCTCTCAAATTATGAAAACTTCCCCCTCAAGATCTTGTCAGATGGGGTGTAGGGCCAAAGGAATTGGCCATATACTCGATTACCACTGTCCCCTATTTGATGTTGGCAATGGAGTACTCTGAGTTTACCTTATAAATGGCCTTATAAGGTGCAAATTAAAGAATGCTGAGCTTATTCTGTTGACCTCTAACGATGGTTATAAGAGATGATGAGGTCACCTAATTTAATTATTGATAAGGAGCCTCAGCCAAAAATAAAACAGGATGTCTCCTTTTCTGTGGTGGTGAGAATGCCTTGCGTGGCTAGGGATTAAAGCTGGACAATCTCATCAGCTAAGTTCAACATAGTTAGATAATAGATCTCAAAATGGAGGTTTTGAGCAATGGCTGAACGCTACTGGTAACCAGGGAGAATGCTCATACAGAGCTTCAAGGTGGAACATATTTATGATATGAGAATAGCTTATTCTGGGATGCGCGGCGGCTCCAACTTTTGGGTTTGGCACCACTAGTGCTAAAAAATTGAATAGCTTGTTATGTAAGAAAGTAAAGCGCTAGGAAGATAATGATCCCAGAAAGCAGTATCAAAGGCGGCCATTTTCCAAAAAGTAGAGATTTGTGTGACAGTTGAGGATTTCCTCAACATCACATTGCTCTGATCTTTGATAAGACAGAAAAGCATTTGTGGAAGATAGAGGGGATGAGAAAGAATTTACTCTTTGTTTAAACCCAGGTTGGGAAAGAGACTGGGGAAGGAAGGCAGTTAGAACTTTCGTCAGGCCTTAAGTCAACCAAATGGTTTTATAGTGGTTGGTTTTAGGGTAAAGGTAGATTCAAATCAGAATTGGAACGATTCTTGGGTGTTGTGGCTCGCAACTATGAAATTCAATCCACTTTAGAACAATGGTGGTTTGCTTACAGCATGTTTAAAAAGATATAGTGTCAAGCATGATGGATGAGCTTGATCTATGCTTCCATCAGAGAGCTATAAGAGAAGGAACTTGAAATGAGAGGTACTTTAGTTTCCTTTTATATCAACTTGCCTAAAATATATCCAATAAAGACGTCCTTGAGCCTTATTTGTTGTTATTATTGTCTTCCGAGGTTCATTAGAATTTTGCCCAACAGCGGCTATGTTTGGTCTATACAAACAGGAGGTGGACTTTGAGAGCGAGATTGGGAAGGCTGTTGCCTCCCTATACACCTTGTCTTGGGGTCAGGGCATGTTGCTTGGATAAGCATACTTTTAACTGTCCTCCAAGGGGTTTTTATCCATGGCAGCTGTAGCTCACACGTTAGAAGAATGGTCTCAAGGATATTGTCCGCCCTTTGTTCGTTGACTTGGATCCTGCTTCCCAATTCCTTCATGAATCATTGGAAGGAGCCGTTGCATTACATTAAATGGAACTCATTTTCTTTCCTGTCGTTGTGGTGGCAAGCAAAAGAGGAGCCAAGAACAGTTTAGTTCCATGTGTACTATCACCATAACATGACACTTTTAATGGTGATATATTCATTAGTTATGCTTCATGAGGTATACCAGGTGTTGTTGTGTAACGCACTGGCTCCTATCAATAAGCCATGAATTAATTGGGAAGCAGATCCCAAGTCAACGAACAAAGGGCGGACAATATCCTTGAGACCATTCTTCTAACGTGTGAGCTACAGCTGCCATGGATAAACACCCCTTGGAGGACAATTGCAAGTATACTTACCCCCAGTAACATTTCCTGACTCCAAGACAAGGTGTATATGGAGACAATAGCCTTCCCAATCTCGCTCTCAAAGTCCACCTCCTGTTTGTATAGACCAAACATAGCCGCTGTTAGGCAAAATTCTAATATAAACCTTGGAAGACAATAATAAAAACAAATAAGGCTCAAGGACGTCTTTATTGGATATATTTTAGGCAAGGTGATATAAAAGGAAACTAAAGTACCTCTCATTTCAAGTTCTTTCTCTTATAGCTCTCTGATGGAAGCATAGATCAAGCTCATCCATCATGCTTGACACTATATCTTTTTAAACATGCTGTAAGCAAACCACCATTGTTCTAAAATGGATTGAATTTCATAGTTGCGAGCCACAACACCCAAGAATCGTTCCAATTCTGATTTGAATCTACCTTTACCCTAAAACCAACCACTTCAAAACCATTTGGTTGACTTAAGTCCTGACGAAAGTTCTAACTGCCTTCCTTCCCCAGTCTCAGTCCTAACCTGTGGTCTAACCAAGAATAATGCTCTCTCACCCCCTCTACCTTCCGCATTAGCTTTTTCTATCTTATCAAAGATCAGGGTAATGTGATGTTGAGGGAAAACCTTAACTGTCACATGGTGTGTATGTCCTGGAGTGGTGGGAAAGTGATAGGACCGGTGAAGGCTGTAGAAATGATCACATTAATGCTGAGTTCAGAGGATTTGGAGCTGATCCATCAGACGTTTGGCTGGATTCAGTTCTAAGGGCAGTTGATAAAGGCGTCAGGGGGTGAGGATTCTTTTGCTTTAAAGTTAAGCCAAGTTTTGGTGACCTTGCTAGTAAAGCTTTCAAACTGGGTATGGGAACTTTTGGAGGAGCAGGCAAGATTGCCTGGCTCAGCAGAAAGAATGTTTGGATTTGATTGACTGAGCGACATGTTCAGGTAAGGCGCAAGATTCAGTTTGGTTGTTGTTGCTGCAGTGCAGTCAGGGAAGGAAATCTGTGGAGGAATATAATTGGAAGTTCCAGGTACTGGCCAAAGAAGCCAAAGTGCCAGAGTCCCAGCATCCTCGCATGTTCCGTCAGAATTTTCAGGCTGCTTTGTTGTTAACAATGGCGTTAATGCAGCCTGTAGCGACGATGGAGGAAAAGGGTGGCCTTTGTCATGAAGACAGCAAGTGATTTTTAGACCGGCATGCCTTTTTAAAGTTCTGAAGCACCCAAACGACAATCCTAAATGCCAGTGGCACTGCTGCTGGTATGCCTGTTATATACCAGGAAAAGATTTCTCCACTAAGCCCATGAGCTATTGTCATATATATGAACCTAGCAATGAACCAGGTAAACGTGGCCATTGGTCCCATGGGTTGTTGAAATATGTTTGGGAGATGTGTTTAAATTTGAACATAATGAAAACTGGATCTGGGTATAGGGATTTATTGGAAAGTAAATAAAGGAACAATTAACAATTTCCCTAATGTGACATGACTGATTAAATAGTGTTCGATTTGGTTCAGCTTGTCAAAGAAGGGATTATTAACCTCAAATTCAACCTAACATGGCGAATTTTTGGGGGAAGGGGGAAACGATTCTATTCTGAACTGACATCAAAGGGTTCATTGGCAGGCTGATTTGCTATAGGTTTGTCCTCAAAGGCCTGAATTGAGGCTCTACTTCATTTATGTTGGTTAGCGCAATGGCATCTGGCCTATTGGCAACGGGAATCCCCCAGGGACCCACATAGGGTGGTCCCAACAGGTCAGAAGTGGGTTTAGGATGGCCAACCCACCTGTACCTGGTCACTGGGGCCTTCGTTCAGCTAAATGGGTTCCATTGAGAAATAAACCTGACTTTTGAATTGAGGGTTTTAAACTATTGGTGACAGTACCTGATGGTGATACCCGCTCATCATTGATGTCCCCAATGAATTTGGGGGAGTTTGGCATCAGCAATTGTAATGCTTAATGGCTTGATGCCATCAACAATTTTGACCAGTAATTTTTTACTTTCCCCTTCCAACTATTAATTTCTCTAAAGTTGGGCTATATTCACATTTTTTGGACTTTTTGGCTTCAATTCTGTAGAATTTAGTGCCATCAGCTTTATAAAGTCCCTCCTGCTCATGGAGAAAATGGCCAACAATGATTTTAGCGCAGATTTCCTTAATTCAGCAGACTAATTTAGTAGAGTCAAGCACAGGAAATGGGTGAAGAATCTTAGAGGGAGCGCTGTTACCCAGCACTCATCTACCACATGGGTCAGGTCACCATGGGTGACGAGGTACAGCCGCCCTCTTTGGACCCCTTTTATTTAAAAACTGAAAAATCGCCTGATCCACTCAAAGTGGACGTATCCCTGGACTTACAGCCTTAGCCTTGAAGGAGGAGTGGCAGGTGGCCTAGGACCAGGCTCTCCAGGAGTTGGTGCAGTTCCCAGGTGGTTTTCGTGGGCAGGAGGCAATGAGACAAAAGGTTTGGAGCCAATGCACATCTCAAAAGGGTTCATGTATGTGGAGTAAGAAAAAAGGGTCAGGGGGAGCCTGGGAGGTTGGCGAATTGCCAGAGGCGGCGATGGCCGAGGCCCCATTCAGGTCCCTGAGGCTCTGAGAATGAAGAATAATGCACCTTATTAGTTTTTAAGAAGCCGGTAAAGCCGGTTTCTCATAATAAATCATATTTTTCGCTTTTTTCATATTTTTTCCCATAAAGAATGTGAAAGGTCCTGGCCCTGGTGGACACTGGGGCTGATAAGAATTATGTGGATGAGTAGGGGGAAAGAAGATGTGGGTTGCCGTTGCAGGAGGATGGATTTGAGTTGTTGGCGGATTCTACCAAGAGGACTGCAGTCTGGAAGGTGCAGGCCAAGATCCTGTTGATACAAAGCCCAGATGAGTTAAAAGAAGTATTCATGCTGTGGAACATTTGCCTCACCCAGTGGTTCTGGGGATGAGGTAGTGGCACAAATTCTATCTGCAATTTGATATTTTATAGAGGAAAATGCGGCTGTTACCTGGGGGCTTAGAATAGGTGGGGTTGGGAGTTTCAGTCCCAGGAGTCATCAGTGAAGCGTATGGGGGAATATCTTCAGTCGCGCCATTGGAGGGTTTTCCAGAGGAGTAACAGGATTTTTCATCAGTTTGAGCCCAAGTGTGAGGCACCATTCCCACCTACAGAAGACTTTGCATTTAGTTTTCAGATCAAAAAGGGATCTGAGTTGCCAAGGGGATGTCCATTTTATCCATTAAATCCTCAGGCTCGGGCTCTTGATGTATATGTCCATAAGATGCTAGGTTTGGGTTCGATTGTGCCATCCAAATTGCTTGTGGTTTTGCCAGCGCTGCTGGAGCCAAAGACAAGTGTAGAGCTACATCCTTGTGTGGATTTCCGGAGGCTCTATGTGGTGACAGAGCCTGGCCCTTATCTAATGCCACACCTGGAAGACATTCTACCCATGATTTTGGGTTGCTGGAGTTCACCCATTTGGATCCAGTTGATTCATCCAATAAGATTCCTGTGTGGCTGGAGCACCAAAAATATACCACATTTAAATGCCACTTGGGAAATTTGAGTATTAGGTATTCCATTTGATCTGCGTAATGCCCCACAGTCTTCTAAAGCATGATTAACTGTGCGTTGGGGTGATTGGTGGGTAGGTGTTGCATTGCCTATATGGATGATATTCTGATATTTTCCATGTTGATGCAAGATCATGTGAAGGATGTAAGGAGCTTGCTGGAGGTGTTAAGCCAGGCGGGCATAAAGCTAAAGATATACAAGTGTGAGTTTAATGAGGACTTGGTGTCCTTCCTGGGGAATGTGGTTTTCCAGAGGGGTTAGCAATAATTCCTGATAAGCTGCGAGCATTTAAGGAGTGGAAGGCCCCCAGGATCGGACTGAGGTGTGGAGTTTTTAAAAGTAGTGAACTTTGTAATGAGGTTCTCACATAATTTAGCTGAATGGGCTGTGCCATTGACAAGTTTGACTGGGAATGTATCCCTTTTCTTGGGGGAGACTGAGAAGAGGGCTTTCCAGCAGAAGAAGATGAGTCTACTGACAGCCACAGTTTTGGCCCATCCTGACCCCAGCAGGCCGTTTGTAATGGATACAGATGCATATAACTTTGCTTGGAGTAATGCTATTTCAGGAGGTTAAAGACGGGGTTGAGCACTCTGTCTGTTACTTCAGACAGAAGATAGTGCCCGCTGAGATTAAGTACTCAGTCTACAACAACGAACTTTTGGCAATATTGAAAGCATTAGGGGAGTGACAACACCATATGTTGTACGCCAGGCATCCAGTTGGGATCCATACTGATCATTAGGCCTTAAAATTATAAATTCCCACGTTTAATAAAAAGAGACAGTCCCAGTGGCACTTATATCTTTTCAGTATGACTTGCAGATCAAGTTAAAGTCGGGGAAACAGAATAACTTGCCAGATTTGATGAGTCAAATCTGGGTTGGTGTTTTCTGAGGAGGGTTTGGGGAAGTTTAACACCACTACAATGTTGCCATTGAGTCTGTTTGCAATAATCTGGGGTTGTAGATAAGGAATCTTGGGGAGAATTCAGACTTAGCAGCAGAAGAGTGAGTTCAGCCGGCGGATTTTGGATGAGATGAGAGAAGGAGAGGCGAGAAAGAGACATGAAGGGTTGACAATCCAGGAAGGTTTTATATGGCATGAAGGAAGGATCTTGGTCCTGGTGATGAGTCTGAATCAGGAAGTATTGGCAAATAACAAAGATCGTCCTCTAGCTGGACGTCCAGGCGGAAAGAAGATGCTGGATTTGATTCATTGCCAGATTTCATGAAGGGGAGTGGGTGTGGCAGTACAACAGTATGTGGTTTTATGTGTGGTGTGTGCCAGGTCAAAGTCCCGCCATATAGCACCAGGAGGGAAATTGAAGCTGCTTCAGATTCCGTCTAAGCCGTGGGCTTCTGTGAGTGTGGATTTTATTACAGGGTTGCCCATGTCTTTTGGGATGGACGCCCTGATGGTTATGGTGGATCTCCTAACAAAGTATGCAGAGATTTTCCCTTGTTGGTCAACCATCTCTGCAAAGGTAGCAGGTCAGATCTTTATGAATGAGGTATTTTCCCAACATGGGGTACCAGAGGAGATTTTGTCAGACTGGGGTCCAAAGTTCACATCTTGGTTCTGATTACTTTTGTTAGGAAACTTGAGGATAAAGGCCTCCCATTCATTAGCTTACCATCCCCAATCATATGGTTAAACTGGGAGGGTAAATCAAATATTGAAACATTATTTGAGGTGCTACGTCTTGTGATGCAGAAAGATTGGGTTTTTTTAGTGAAGGTAGCGTAATTTTCATATAAAAATCACAATTATGATCCACGGGATTGAACCCATTTTTGCAAATCAAGGTCAGCACCCAGAGGGTATGGGGCCTTGGGAGCAGGGTCGGAATTCAGCAGCAGATGAGATCTCATGAGACTCATGATACATTGAGTCTCCTGAAAAGGAATCTAGAGGCGGCGGCCGTGGCTCAGATGACAAAAATGATAGGCATTGATCAGAGAGGAGCGTTTTCAAGAAGATCGATTGGGTCTTAGTAAATTCTCAGAACTATGCCACACCTGTGAAAAGCTGGAAGTTGGGGCAAGTGGCGGTGGGCACATAACCAATAGTGAGGGCGATGAGTGTAGTGTCGTTTGAGATAAAGTTGAAAGATGGGTCATGGGCTCATCCAGTGTTGCATGTGTCGCAGCTCAAACCATCCTTGGGGCAGACGCTGAGAGGGCCTCTACTTGGTTTCCAGCTGAAAGATTGTGAGTAGTATGAGGTGGAGAAGATCAGGGACACATTGTGTTGCAGGGTCATCTTTCGTTTTTGGTCCAGTGGAAGGGTCATCCAGTTGAGGAGGCCATGTGGCAGACGTCCAGAGATTGTGTCTGGTGTCCTAAGAACCTATAGTTCTTCTTGTTTATGGGGGGTGATGTGACGGTTGAGGTTTTTCATCAACATCACATTACTCTGATCTTTAATAAGAAAGGAAAGCATTTGTGGAAGATAAAGGGGTGAGGGAGCATTTATCTTGGTTAGACCCTAGGTTGGGACTGAGACTGGGGAAGGACGGCAGTTAGAACTTTCGTCAGGCCTGGGTCAAACCAAATGGTTTTGAAGTGGGTGGTTCTAGGTTAAAGGTAGATTCTAATCAGAATTAGAACAATTCTTGGGTGTGGTGGCTTTGCCACTACGGAATTCAATCTGTCCTAGAACAATGTGGGTTTGCTTATGGCATATTTCAAAAGATATAGTGTCAATCATGATGGATGAGCTTGATCTATGTTAGCACCAGAGAGCTATAAGAGAATGGACTTGATGATGGGAGGTTCTTTGTTTTCGTTTTCTTTCAACTTTCCTACAATATACCCAATTAAGACATTCTTGATCCTAAATTCATTATTGTCTTCTGGGGGTTTATATGTGATAACTTAGTCAAACAGCGGCCATGTTTGGCTTATACAAACAGGAGGTGGACTTTGAGAGCGAGTTTGGGAAGGCTATTGCCTCCATATACACCTTGTCTTGGGGTCTGGGCATGTTGCTTGGTTTAAGCATAATTGCAACTATCCTCCAAGGGGTGTTTATCCATGTCACTTGTAGCACACACGCAAGAAGGATGGTCTCAGGGACCTTAATTTCCCTTTGTTCATTGACTTGCGTCCTGCTTCCCAATTTCTTCGTGGCTTATTGGAAGGAGCCAGTGTTTTACACAAGGGCTCTGTTAGCACGTTCAACCGCCTAATTAACGATGGGTTGTAATGGGCGGTGAGACTTCTAGTTAGTACCAAAATGTGCATAATTACTTGTACTACCTGCAAGGTAAAAATTTAAAATGTTGTACAGAAGTAAAGTTTGTGGGTATCCGTGCTAGTATGAAAATGGATCAAATAGGAAAGAGATCAAGGTTTTTTCATTATAAGCGGGACAAAAACCTCTTTAACCCATCTTGTTAAATGGTCCACGGCCAGGAGCATATTAAGGCCATGTAGCCCGGTGGGTAGAGGGCCTACTACATCAATGCTAATGACATTTTAGTGACCCATCAGGGCAACAAATGAGTGCTGATATTGGGGAATGGCCCAATCTTGGGATCAGCAAGTCATACAGCTTACAGGACCTCTTGGGTGGTTTCTTCAATTTATCTCAGTAGCATCGTGTATTTAGCCACTCATGTGTCTTCTTTACTTCCCGTGTCCCAAAGCTGCATGCCCTTTTAAGATAACATTGGTGAATGATCAAGGGCGGATGTAGGGGAGCTATCTTTTATTGACCCTTTTATATAGCATTCTACCCTTAATTTGAGTGTCTTGTATCATCTTCCAGAGCTCAGCTTTAATCTTGGGAGTCTCCAACTCCCAGCGTTCAGATCAGCCAATCATATTATACATTCATTCCTCCTCAGGTGTCAAGGCAGCCTATCCAGATTTTAAAGATACCATCAGCATTCTGGTGAATCGCTTCTTCACAATGGACAATAGTGAAATCGTAGCTCTGCAGCCTTAGGGCCCATCTGGCTAAATGGCTATATAGGTCGCTCATTTGCTGCAGCCATTGGACTGAGGAATGATCAGAGATGATGGTGAATAAGTGAATAGAGATAGGGCCGAAAGTTTTTGATTCTTAGCAAGACAGATAAGCATTCCCATTTGGTAATGCTATATTTCTGTTCAGCCTTGCTCAAGATCTTGCTGAACTAAGCTACTGGATGATCTACTGATTTTCTATGATGGCCTAAGATGGCCCCAATGTCAACATCACTCGCATCCATGAATAGCCAAGAGGGTTGATCAAAGCACAAATGAACTAAAACGGGTTTAGTGCATTGAGCGGTCCACAACGCATTAAAAAACTTCTCCTGTTCCGGCCGCCATTCAAAAAACGCGTTCTTATGAGGAGGTAAAATAGGGACTTGGCCAGGTTGGCAATCCAAGGGATATACTGATGATACTAGCCCACCATGCCAGGGAACACCTTAATATCCCTTAGACTCTGGGGTAGCAACATCGTTTAGATGATGTTGTCTTTGTCTGGGATGGGCTGGATGCCACCTTTCCAGACCTTATGTCCAGGGAACTTCATTTCGGATTGGAAGAAGGATCACTTTAAGGGCTTGAGTTAAATAGAAGCCTTCCTAAGATGATTAAAGACTTCCCTAAGGTGCTCCGCATGACCATTTTAAAGTTTGTGAGAAGACAGTGATGTTGCAAAGGTATATGAGGACACATGATGAATTCAAGTCCCTGAGGATCCCATCCATGGCTCGTTGGAAGTTGGCCGTCATGTTTTAAAGGCCCTGGCCTTCCTAGTAGGTTTGAATAGCCCTACATTGACTTTTAGCGCACACTTGGCTTGATGTTTAGGGGCGATAACCACTTGTCAATATCCATTAGCAAGATCCATTGCAGTAAAGTATTGTGACTGTTAAGAAAGTGGAGAAAGTTGTCAATTTGTGGAAAAGGGTATCTGTCTTACTTGGTGATATAATTGAGTTGGCAGTAGTCCATCACCACTCAATGAATGCCATCCTTCTTTTGAACCAATAGGAGAGGGGAGGCCCAAGAGCTGAACAAATGCACCAATAGTCCATCTTTGAGTAGTTGTTTGAGTTCTACCGCCACATAGGCTTCTTTAACCTTACTTTTTTGGTAAGGTAGGGACCAAAAGGGGAGCGTCCCCAGTCTCCACATGATGTAGGACCCCACCCATTTTCCCAAAATCATAAGTCAAGACAAAAAAAGGTCTTAGTATCCCTCTAATTGTTCTAAAACTTGGCGATGTTGTTCTCCAGTGAGGTCCTTTATGATACAGGTGTTCACTAGAGCCACTAATGGGGGCGTCTCCAAATAAAAATTCCAAATACTTTAAAGCTATGGAAATCATTAACAGCCTCTATTGATAGTAGGCGAAATACGTGGTGGACTATATATGCCCACAACCCTAGGTTAGTCAGTAAGGTTAGCTAAAAACACCGATATAGATTTTAGTAAAGGTGGGAAATAGAATTCCTGGACAAATCAGTACCTCTTTGGCAGATGGGTTATCTAGACCTCAGATCTCCAGCAGGCACCCAGAGGGAATGTTGACATGAACCCAGATGTTGACAATAACATGGGATGATAGAGTATACTAGTTAGCATAGGTCAATAGATTGGCATGCCTTCATGGCCATCAATGTCAGGCGAAGGCAACCACAGTCAAGAGTCCCTTACCTGATATTCAATACAATCATTTTGGCTCTCACTCTTTGATAGGCAAGCCCAAGTCTTTGCATCCGCTTTGGAGTCGCATGAGTTTTTTAAGATTTGGGGAACCTGATGTTTCAGTAGGGATAGAAATTTTTTATCATAATGTACTACCATGGAGTAGTCTATGAGAAACTGAGTTCCAAGAAGAAGTTTATAGCTTGGATTATCTAGTGCAACGGTGGGGCTATCTACAAAAAGCTATCCAAATAAATAAATATAGGTATGGAAGAATAAGCCCTATGGATCGTGTACATTGTATTCAGCCATGCCATAATCCATATAATGTGGCAAGTATGGAGAGACTTGATATGTTTCATCAATCTAAACAGAACAAAAATCATGAGGAACCACAATCCTCAATGGTGAGAACTGAAATTTTATGAATATGAATGGCAACATGGGTAACCAAACTTCCAAAAAGCGGATTCAGCATGAGAAACATGGGAGATTTTTCAGAAGTAGAGTATGCAGTATCAAGTTCTTTTTTTTTATCAATTTCTGAAACTTCTTCTTCAGGTACAATAGCTCCAGGATTGTTAGAGGTCATGGATGAGTCTTGAGGCATGGTGGGATGTTGGCATGAAACGCCTTGCCCTTCATGCTGAAGGCCTTCTCCCACATCCTTGGCAAGTCGTTACCAGCATTTCTTGGCACTGTTGTTGAAGCCATTGCATTAAATGCTTTAGGTCAAGGATTTTTCTGTCTTTTGATGACATGGACCTGAGGACAGTTGGAGAAGACAAAACTATGGCCTTAAGTTGCAGAATTGATTCAGAATTTAGTTAATCACTTCCCTTATTCCTAAATTCAAGTAAACCTATTATTTTGGCCGGTCATGTGAATCTGAACCTTAGGATAAGAGCACACCGTGGAGATGACATCATTTATGGCATCATCCAATGTATTGAAATTTTTAGCCAATAAGTCTGAACTTGAGCGTAGAAATTGCTGGCGAACTCCAAAGGGCTTTCTCATTTGTTCAGGCAAATACCTATTATTGCTTGTTTTTGATTACAGTTTTTGGTTGCTGCCAAAATCTTGGACTAATGCAAACCAAACCTGTTCCCAGGTGTGGCATTTTTTAGATTGGGATTCATAATTTTCTAAGCTGTGCTGTTAAGTCAAAAGTGTATATGCTTCACTTTTCGCCAGTTGTTGGCCTCTTCCATGAAGCTCTCATATGCATATAAGAAAGAGGTAAAACTTTCCTGGATGGGGGTGATTTCTCCCTCTAATTTGGTTCAAAATTTGTTACAAGAAGATTGGAGTGGATTTAACTACAAGAATTGGTGCAGGCTTGAAAATTTCAGCCTCCACATAGTTGCGGGGAGCCTGCTGATCCAACCGTCATCTTAACTTTAAAGGTCCTCTTGGATATCATCCAAGTTTTAGTTAAGAGGAAATGGAGGCCTTGTGGGCAACCTGCTTTTTATGGCTTTGATGTCGGCGCACTTAAGATAAATCTGAGTTTTAAGTTGTTCAAATGGGTAGTGAACCATTGGCAGGTTTTTTCAAGCTGGTAAATGCGACTATTGGCAAGCTTGTTGAAGGCGCTGAGATTATCCATTTCATCCAACATGCCCTCAATTGAGGCCTCTGGTAGAAAGGGAATCCATACACTCAGAGTTTAAATCCTTAGGCTACATTACATTTTTGATCACATAGGGTGTCTAGGGCTTGCCAAAACGTCCTTTCTCCAAATGTCTATTGGGTCACCAGGAGTAGCCACCATGGGGCCAGAAGGCCCTTGAGGCCCATGGGGACGTTCCAATCCCTGAGCCCTTCAAGTCCTTCACTCCCGTAGTTGAAGTCATATGAGTCCAGCTCCTGACAGTGTTTCTGGAGAGTCCATACCAAGCTTTTGACTTGGTGGAGGCTTTGGTTCCAGGCATCATCAAGGAGTTGTATATTACAAGGAAGCTTTTCTTTGAGCCTGAATTTTGCTATCTAACACTAAGAGTGGGGGTTGAGATCATTGATTAGCTGTTGGTTATTTAAAATGGATTCTCAATTGTCATTGATGTAGGAGGAGGCCGCGTTATATACGTCAAGATCATTGGAGTTTAAAGTTTGCTTTAGCCCTAGTTGTCAGGAGACTTTATGATGGTGCAAGCTGACTAACTGTAAGAGGTGATGAATGGCAGGATGGACGAAATTTCGATTATAATGTATAGTCCCCATGGTCAGTTCTTCCGCTGGTAATTAAGCTGATGTACATAGATCCCACATGTCATAAGGCTTAAAGATAGTGGGAGTGAATTGAGCAGCCTCCCTTAGAATAAACGCCGTTTAGTAACTTTTGAATGACTTCGTTAAGGTTCTCATACTGAAGTTGGTACTGATCACCATTAATGGAAAGTAGATTAAACTGGAATGTGGCCCAAAATCCTAAGCTTTTAGTCTGCATGGGCGTACTTTGTATTGCGAGGTAATAATCCATTGAGCAATGCACCTGACCAATAATCAGGTTGACTTTCTTGAATACATTACTCTCCATTACTCATGATAGACGTTTTCACTTGGAAATCTTGTAGCCCCCTGTAGTGAGCACCACTTTTCTCAGTGTGATAGTTCTCTTGAATAGTCCCAATGTTAAAAAATGGGCTAGAAGCTATACTTTAGTGGAGAAGTCAAAAACGAAAAGATGGGACAAATAGATTATTATATTGAGTTAGAAAGTGTTGATATTTATGGGCTTGTATGGACATGGTGCCTCAAGGACCTTCGTGGCCCCATGCTATCAGGATCCTGTACTGCCTTCCAGATCAACTGCCTGGTCTGCACCCTCATTGTTCTGAATCGTCTTCATGACTGCAGCGTTGGGGGCCATGCCTCTCACAATTTGAGAAGAAGGGATGGGATTTCTAAATGTAGAACCATCAATTCTCACTAGTGTGATGCTTCTTGATTAAATCTAGTTTTGGCACCTTCAGGGTAAGTTTCCATTTGCGCTGATTCAATATTTAATCTATTGAGGCCCAAATATTTGAGCAGGATTTCTTCTTGCGTGTCATCCCAAATCCTAACAAGGCTAAAAGGCATGACCTAGAATTGGATAATCTCATTCCTGGTACAAAATGCAAAAATCCATTCCTGCCCCTATTTAGTGTAGACCTGGCTAGGTGCATTTAATCAATTCTAAATGGATAAAACTGTAGCTTTCTTCACTTTATGGAGAATTTGTGACCTCCTGAGGTTAGGATTCAGTTTGAGTATGTTTATTTGTCAAAATCACCATAGTCTACAAAAGGCCGTAGAGTACCATCTTCTTTATCACAAAATAAAAAATGGTGAGCATAATGGAAAGATACGCCAAAAAA
Source organism: Massospora cicadina (assembly GCA_022478985.1). NCBI lineage: Eukaryota > Fungi > Entomophthoromycota > Entomophthoromycetes > Entomophthorales > Entomophthoraceae > Massospora > Massospora cicadina. The sequence goes on from JAKSZP010012471.1 coordinate 16,284, forward strand.
TGGAACTCTTACCCTTTGTTCAGTGACCCAAACATCTAGTGTTGTCTCTTCCCTCAAGGTTAAGGGGTAGATAAGAGAGGAAATGCGAAAAGTCCAATTTTACTTTTGAAATCAAAAACAAATTTAAAATGGTTAGTTGAAGCTTTTGAAAAAGTTGCATCAAAAGAAGACCCTTTCCCTTTAGAAAGGGAGGAAAAGGAGGCTTATGTCATATCTATATTATAGAAACGAAATTTTTTCTTTATATTGGGGCATTGTAGTAAAGTTTAGACTGTCTAATGTAAGCATGGGAATAATATCTCTTTCAAACACTTCAGGGTTAAGATTACAATATTGTACATCAAATTCTGATATCAAATTTTCGACACCAATCTACCCTCAAGAAATTTAAGTACAATAGATTTTTGACTTCCCAGACAAAATCAAGGTGGTGCTCACCAACTTAATAATTTACAAGACCCTGAACTTTCAATGTGGTAATAGGATGAGAGGCACATACCCTAACCATCACCATTTAAGTAGTGTAATACATTCTAGACAGCTAGGCCTCATTATACAATATCTGAGGCGCCTACATTCACCAGAAGGGACGCCTTTTTCCCAGAGGAGAAGAAACATTATCTGGAATATAAAATACCCATAATTTTATTAATAAAAAATGCAAGTAACTTACTAGGTAGAATATTTTTCAGGCTTATTAACTCCATTAAGATATATCTTTAAAAAAGTTTGAGATGATTTGCAAACTTATTATAGTGGAGATATTCCCAACCTGGTTTTCTGCAAGGCATGTCTCTTCCCATATTGATAAACTAAAGAAACTTTTCAGATTTCTGGGTATGGAAAATCATGGCATCACTGAAGCGAGGGTTTTTTGAAATTTTATGCATACAGATCTTGTTTCAGGTCAAAAACTGCAAGAACTAATGAACAGATCATTTGCACTTATATAATTATAGAAAGAAATGGCATTATTGGATTCCAGAAATTGAATCCCTAATAATTGGTGGCTTAACGTTATCAGATATAGCCGTATGGTTAGAATCCCTTCCAATGAAGTTCTTTCTGATCCACAATAGCAATCTCCATATATAATCAGGTTTCTCATTTATAATAATAATAAATTAAAAAGTCCTGGAATCTATTTGGCCCGCAGATTCATCCAAGGTCATCAAAGACTCAGCAAAAAAAGCAATTTTTTACAATAGAAAGTGTTTATTTTGGGCCACATCCTATAAGGGCCCATATTAGTGAAACATACGTGGCTAAATTGATAGACAGACTCTTAAGTTTTTTGTTAATTCTTAAAAGTCTGGGACCTTTGAAGGCTATGTAATTATCAGTTGCTAATAGCCCAGCATAAACACCTAGCAGAGTTTATGCGTCCCTAGAGCAATATCTTAGCACTTAGCTGAACCAAGAAAAATATCTGTTAAAATAAACAGGCAAAATTAATAGTATGAACTAGGCTAAGAATTTGAACAAAAACGATGTCCCCTTTTATTATTAGATTTAGGGTTACTTAAAAGATTTAATTGAGGTTTAGGGTCTCAAAGAATATGGGTAATATAGAGTGGATTATGGGAATGCAAAGGATTTGTAGGGGCACATTTAACCCCATTTAGTTTGGTCAATTTAAACGATACTCAACTTGAAAGATTTTTATAAATATCATCAGCAGAATTAGTAAAATTTCAAGCTTTGGTAGCTCATTCTGGGATTTATTGTTCATGGTGTTTTTGGTAGGTTCCACTGCAATATTGATTTTTATACAGATTGTGAAATATATATCAGTTGATGCCTGGTTGATCTACTTTAAGTCCCATAGATATCAACATAATCCCCTTCAAGGTCTTGCTGAGGAGGGACATAAGTCTAAAGGAACCTAGAATGGACTCAATTTTTGACGGAGTTCAACTTAATGGAGGAAATGGAGTATTCAAGGATTAAAAAATTACTCAATATGACCCTGACCATAATGTATCAAGTTTATGCACCTAACTCCCTGGACGGTGGTGATCATATAGCATCAAAACCCCTAATGAGTACTCAGAAAGGATTCACTTGTGGGCGTTGCTTTGCTCAGCATCATGTTGACTGATGGTCCCCATAGATTTAGAAGCTATATATCGTAGGCTTAATAGTTCATCTGCCAGCTTGCGCATTTCCAGCTCAGTAGTACCTGACGTTGATGTCACCAATATAGGTTGAGCGCTAGAGGGTAGTATTGGCTCTCAGCCATATAGCACTCAAAATGGTGAAATTAGTATTGAATGATGATAACTCATGAGGTATGCCAACAGAGCCTCTGGTAGGTATTCATTCCACATCCCTGGGCCAGAGTGAGATATTTTGTGGAAAATGGCAATGAGTATTCCATTTTCTTAAACTACTTCTCCATTAGTAGCGGGGTGATAGGGAGCAGTATAGAGAGGTAAGTGCCCATCAGAGTATTGAGTTCAACAATTACTTGGGAGACAAAGTGTTGCCATTATCAGACAATAGTATTTTGAGCTACTTTGACAGGAGAAGAACTGTTTGAATAGAAATGAGCGGTTGCTTTAGAAGTGATAGAGGTAACAGAGATGACCTCAATCTAAATGGTGAAATGGTCGATTGCAAATGTGATATATTGCTGGCCATAGAATTGTAGGTAACGGAATGACAACTTTCTTGCTAACTTTAGAAAATGGGGCAATAGGATTCATGACCTGATGTTGATACAGCAGATTGGGAGGTTTCTGGATAGCACAGATGAGACAGAAGTCAATGAAATCTAGAATTGACTCAATCATCCCCTTCCAATAGCAGTGCTCTTGCAACTGTTGATGAGTTTTCTTGATGGCACCATGGCCCACCATCTAATGGCCTCCAAATTAGTCTCTATATGGGCTGATGGGCGGACATAAAGCAACCAAGAGGAGCTAACTTAATTTGTATAATAGATCATCCTCTATTTGTATCCGCACAGACTTTTTTTAACCACTGCTGAACCATACGTGTTTCTTGACTTCACTCCTCAAAAAGCCCAACGAGATCATAAATTTGATCCTCCTCAGAGACATAGAGTGAAAATAGGGTAGTCATGACAGTCCATAATCATTTTGATGTATCATTTCAGCCCAGTGGACAATGGAAAAGCCATAACTCTGAAGCTTGAGCGCCCAACGTGCCAGCCATCTATTGGTATCCTTCACCTGCTGCAGCCACTGTAAGGATGCATGGTCTGTAACCATGGAGAAATGGTTTCCAAATAGAATAAGGTGAAAGTGCTTAATGGTAAGTAAGAGTCATGGAGCGTGATGATAAATATATATAGACTGACTTGGAACTCTGGGTGCATTATGACCCAAAGCCCAAGCTATAATATTGCGGGCACAGCCATACAAATTGACATAATAAGATTAAAATACCAGCAATGAAGACTCGCCAGGGGGATCCCAAAAATGGGAAACATCCCTTCTTATAAAAAATAATTGTTGAAGGCAAAATTTTTGGGTTAGTTCAGTTGTTGTTTTTTGATTTTTTTAAATTTTAAATATATAATGGTGAAATTAAAGGAAATGGAGTGATAGCAGTAGAATTGGAAAGCGCTACTTATAAAACTCGCTGGTAAAAATCAAGATGAAATCACAACTACTGATAAGAATACTTTTGAAACAAATTTTTAGATTGGGAATCTGGACCTAATTTGCGACTGACTTGGGTTTAGACCGCTCAGCCAAATTCATTCTGGGCTCATTAATCAGTTATATTTTTCTCATCACACACATGCATCTGCTATGGCGGTGATATTTTGGCGGTCAGCAGGTTGCACCCAAGACTAAGCCACATAAGGCTGGCCCCTTTTTAAGGGGAAGAGATTGATCACCCCTTACCTGTTGGGGGTGGGTGTGACATTGACACAATGTCAGGATCTTAGCAACTATGAAGTGTTTTGTGCAATTTTACCACCTACCAGAAAACCCTCTGAATGTTTTTCACCAGCTTGGTGGAGGATGACGCTGGGAGAGGCACTGAAACCCTCAAGCGGTACTCCATGACCCACCTCTCATCCACCACATGGGTCATATCGCCCTGGATGGTGATAGGCACAGGTGCTGGCCTCCGCCCCTTTTTTGAGTGGAATGGTAATTTCTCCCGATCCAAATGGAGTGGTTCATGTCTAATTCTCACGTTACCCTTCCCTTTAGTAATGGGTGGAGCACTGCCACCGGGAAACTGAGCCAATGCAATATTCTTGTGGACTTGGGGAGTTTTATGGACATAATCACAGCGATTTTATTGGGAGGACAAGGGGCTTCAGGGTGCACCATATGGAATGCCTCCACCAACTTATGGCTGTTGACACAATTGCAAGCACTGACCTAGCTATTTTCATATGAAGGAGAGCCCTTCCAAGCCACCAGGTACTGAACCAAGTGGCGTGACCGGCATGATGCCAAAATTGAATCCACCTCAAATTTGACTGACTCCTCCAAAATGACGGGTTCAGGATTATTGAGTGGGGTACTGATAAAAGTAGAAAGCTGGGAGGCGTGGAAAACCTGATTCTTTTTCCAATGGGGAGAGAGCAACAAACAGAATGAGCCATTTCCAACTCTTTAACAATTTCATGGGGACCTGACCGCTTACTTGAAAAGTTCCATGTGGAACCTTGAGGCTTAGGTGGCGGTTGTTGAGCATTACCTGCACACCTACCTTAAAGTCAGGTGCGGTCAGGCGTTTTTGGTCTGCAAATCACTTATAGTCAGCAATTCATTTGGTAAGGTGTTTGCAGATCAGGAACTGAGAAGCCAAGAGTTTTTGGGCATGCTCATCCACTGCGGGAACCTCAAAATGAAGACTGAGACCAGGAGAGAAGGAAGGGTTGTACCCCAACGTTGCTTCATATGGGGAAACCCCCGTGGAGGTGTGTGAGGCATTATTGTAGGCAAACTGAACCAACTGAAGATCGTCCGCCCAGGTGTCCTGTGCAGCTGTGGCGTATCACTGAAGGTACTGCTCCTGAATTTTGATGAACGTGTTCCATCTGACCATCTGATTGGGGATGGTATGCAGTGAACCTGCATGGTTGGATTTTAAGGATGTCCAAAAGGGCTGTCCAAAAGCGTGCAGTGAACTGTGGACCCTTATCACTCATGACCTCCTGATGTAAGCAAACAAAAAAAGATATGGCAGATGAAAAGACGAGAGGTTTCCTCTGAGGTAATAGAATTCAATCAAGGGATATACAGAGAAAACTTTGTGAAACGGTCTACAACAATCATGATTGCATTGTGAACATTTTAGTATGGAGCTCAACTATAAAGTTGACGGACACTAAAGTTCATGGTCCCTTGGTTTGCTGTAGTGAGTGGAGAAGACCATTTTGCCCAGAACAGTCTGATCTTGCACATGCACAGGTTGCACAATTTGCTATTCACGCAGGGATGTCTTTTTAAATCCCCAGAGAATTGTATGTTTGTTTTACCAAGTCAAGGAACTTTTTTACTCCAAGTTGATTAACTGCCAGTGGATTGTGATGAGCCTGGATCACTTCAGTGCGGAGCTGGAAAGGCATCCACAACTGAGACCAAAACATATTTCCTCCCACCCCAATCAAGTAGTGAGAGCGCTTGTGGACTGGATCTGCAAGCTGCACCAACATCTCGAAGCCTTCAAGGCAAGTCAACTGGTGAGTCAAAGCCTGAGCTGACAGGGGGCCATTCAGGTCTAGATCTGCTGATAAAATTACAGGTGGGCAAGTGATAAGATTTGGGTTGGCAGAATAACTTTAGTGAGCTTAGGCTTCTCCGAATCTGTGGGACATAAGGCTGGGTTACAGCAGAGAAAGGTGAGGAGAACGTTCAGTGACCCCTTTACATATTTGTACTTAAAGTTAAACTCCATAGGTCATGATACGTCTGGGCCTGATGGTGTGCCAACTTCTGCAGTTTATAGAAGTACAAAATAGCTTGGTGGCCATCCGCACTGTCACCTCATCCATAACGCCCTGAAGGAGGTACACTAATGGTTAACGCTATGATACATCCGCCAACTCCTTATCATAAATAGCCTAGCTCTGTTCCATGGACATATTTTTGTGGGAGAATTATGCTACCGAGTGCTCCACTCCCTTGTGTTCCTGAGAAAAAGACCACTCCTACCGCCGCATAAGAGGCGTTACATGTGACAATGAAGGGTTGGGATGCATTTGTGTGCTTGAGCACCGGCTGCAACACAATACCTGTTTGATAGCGTTAGATTCCTGCTTGAAATCTGAGTTCCAAATGAGAGGGATATGATTGTCAGTGAGGGGGTGCAACGGCGCAGCCAATTGTGAGAGAATGGGAGAAAATTTCTTTTAAAGAAAATGATGGTGCTTAAAAAGCTCTGCAACTGCTTCTGGGTTGTCAGGGTTGGCCGCTCAAGGATGGCTTCAAGTTTGCAGGGCAGAATTGCGTAACCACTTTTAAGATCAAGTTATTCAAGAAGGTAACCTCATTGTGGAAGAACATGCACTAATATGGCTTTACAAATAGACCCGCCTTGTGCAGAGTATTAAGCACAGCCTCCAAATCTTTAGCATGCTGTTCAGGGGGTTGGGGAGTGAACGAGGATATTTCTAATGTAAACAACTGCGCATGTGTTATGTAGACCACCCAGAATGTCATTGATCATCTGCTGGTATGTGGCAGGCGCATACTTTAGCCTAAACGGCATGACACAGAACTGAAACATTCCCCGCCTTGTCTGGATAGTGATAAGACATTCCTGATCTTTGGATACCCATATTTGGTTGAAGGCGTTCACCAAATCAAATTATAAAAATACTCCTAACTACTCAATTGCTTGGGCAATTGTTTGTTCCAACGGAAGTGGGCAGGGGTCATGGACTGTAATTCTGTTAAAGTGGCTCTAATCTACGCATTGACACAGTGTGCCGTCAGCCTTCCTTTCAAACAGATTGGGAGAGAAGGCCATAAAGGTATCCTTGAAAAAGCCATCCCTTTTCTAGCATGTCGTCACTTCACACATCCAAGGCCGCAGTTTCTTCCACTGTATGGGTATGTAGTGGAAATTTTATGTTAACCGCCTCCATTGTTGTGTGGAACTTAAGATCATACTTTGAACGAGGCATAAGTTGAGCAGCTTTACCCATATTAAAGATCCCCTTATACGCCATCAGATATGGAAACTCAGGAGGCAATTCCGTGGGTGTAGTGAGTGTGGAAATGGTACCTCTGTTCTGCGCTTTACCTAAAGTGTTGAGGAACAGGAGCTCGCCACAACTCTGAGCATTTTAAAAGAGTAACATGCTTGAAGTCAAGTTAAACTTCACTAGTTGGCGTCTCAACCAACCTACATTAAAGATAACCGGGAATAATAGATCATAAATGGCCAAGAAATAATCACAGAAGTTTAAAAATGCTCACTTGGAATGGAACTTAATGATGCGCCTTGTAAGATGAATGTATGGCGTAAGATAAAATCATCACCTCTGGCCCAAGCTCCAAGTCCAATTCCAACTGATGCGCCAACTTCAAACTGATGAAATTCCATGCCGCCCCTTTGTCTACCAGGTCCTCAAATGACACCTGATGTGCGCCCAGATGGATTTCTACTAGAAGCAGAAATTAGCCGTGGTTCTTCTCTAGGTGAGTTTTTTGGTATTTCTGAACTAATAGCGGTAATCAATGGTAGGAGGGGAAAATCCAAAAGGAACTCATTATGGCTCACTCTGGTGTCTTTATCAGACAACATTAAGCACAAATTTGGATCCTGACCGTCCTGACCTACAGGGCCTGGGTTGAGCTGATTTTACCAACTGGAAAGAGGTTGGGTACTGTTTTGAGAAAACCCACGTGACATCCCAACCAAAGGGTGAGATGGAGAGGGTCAGGCTATGGGTCGCTCAATTATGTCATGGAGCATGCTGATATTTTTTTAGACTGACCTGAAACTCCAGGTTAGTTACCACCTAAAACCCAAGCCAGAATTCCACAGGCACAGCTGTCCAAATTGACGTGTTAAATATTAAGATACCAGTCATGAAGTCCAGCCAGGAGGTGCCTAAAAGCAGGAGCATCCCTTATTATTAAAAATAATTGTTAATGACCAAAATTCCGAGTTGGTTTGGTTGTTTTTATAAAGTTTTTATTTTAAAATAAAAAGAGGAAAACTAAAAAATGGAGCGGCAGCTGTAATTGTTGGAGACCGCTGCTTATAAGCTCACTGGGTAAATTTGAGATGTAAGCACAACTAACATTAAGAATAAATTCAAAACTAGTTGTCATATTGGGTTCCCAGACCTAATTTGTGACTGACTTGGGTCCAGACCGCTCTCCCAAATTCATTCTGGGCTCATTACTCAATTATATTTTTCCTTCGCACACATGCATTTTCTATCTTGGCAACATTTTGGGCGGTCATCAGGTTGCACCCAAGACCAAGCCACATAAGGATGGACCCATTTGTTGTGGAAGGGATTGATCACCACTCATCAGTTGGGCGTGGTTGTGACAACAACACAATGGCAGGATTATAGAAAGTTTGAGGCGTTTTGCACAATTTCACCACCTCCCAGCAAGCCCTCTGAATGTTTTCCACCAGCTCAGCGGAGGATAGCACTGGGAGAGGCACTGCAACCCTCAGGAGGTAAGCCGTGACCTACCTATCATCCACCACATAGCCGTATTGCCCTGAATGATGAGAGGCACAGGTGCTGGCCTCCGTCCCTTTTTTTCAGAATGGGAATCGCTCCCAATCTAAGTTGAGTGGTTCCTGTCTGATACTTACAGCAAAAATAAAATATTCCCATTAGGTGATGCTGTAATTCTCTTTATGAGTTAGCATTTTAAAAAATATCATATAGTATGGTCAACTTTATTTTCATCAAGTTGTACCAGAATGTCATCAACAGTTACATTACTAGCGTCAGTGAAAATGATAAATGGTTTGTTGTATTCAGGATGGGCAAAAATAGGAGCAGTGGTGAGCGTTTTCCAGATGATTTTAATAGCTTGTTGCTGAGTTTCTTCCTATTTCAATATAACATCCTTAAGGAGCAGATATATTAAGGGTTCAGTGAGCTCAGCAAAGTGAGGAATAGATTGGCGAGAGTAGCTAACCTTCATAAGGAAAGCCTGAATATCACGTAGAATAGATTGTGGAGTCATCTTCTCAGTTGCAACCACCCTGTCCAAAAGTGGTAAGATCCCTTCCCAGTAAATTTGTGGCTGAGGATATACATATCAGTTTGTAAAAAAGGACATTTAAGTCAGGTTTCAACATCGGCAACAAAGAGCAGAGGCATTCAAAAACCTCCTCTAAATGAGCAAGGTGTTGGTCAAAGGTGCAGGAGAACATGGCCACGTCGTCGAGGTAAACTTTTACATTTGACATTTCAAAGTCCCTAACAGGCCATCCATTGGCCTTTGGATCGTGGTTGGTGTATTGCATAGTCTTGAGGCCTTATAGTGGTTTAAACAACCACTCACTGGCTATGAGGGCACTTTTCTCCTTGTCATCCAGTGCAAGCTCAATCTGTCAATGCCAAATGACAAAATCCATTATTGATAAGAACTGTGAACCTTCTAAAAGTTGCAATGAATTATTGTTTTGAGGCAGCGGATAGCTATCTTTCCACATAAGGGCGTTCAACCAATGGTTTACTATTGCTACTCAGTGGCCCTATCCTATTACATATAAGCAGCAAGGGGAGGCCCAGGAACTTTAGGAAGGTTTTAATAATCCAGCGTCCAAGAGTTTCTTTATTTTCTAGATCATATGAGCTTTTTCCATTTTAGTTTTCCTATAAGGCTAAGCACTAATTGTGGCAGAGTCGCCTACCAATACTGTATGCTTCACCCCAAACATCATTCCTAAATTGTTATAGCCTTTTATAATATATCAGCATACTCCTTAATTAGCTCTATCACTTGCTGCTGCTCGGAGAAGAGGGTGACACCTGTTTTCACTTTGAAATGGGTGTTAGTAGTGTCCTCATCAATTCCTAGGTTGAGAAAATTTCCGCACCCACAAATTGGATTCAACTTGATCTGCCAGTAGGTTTTAAACATATGCAACAGGTTGGTGTCAGGTTATTTGCATAGGATGATTTAAGAATTTTGCCATCAATATGGTTAAGGGCCCAAGATATGCAAGAGCCAACATCCCCAGGCAGGTAAGAGGCTCACATATGGCCAGATTAGGCTCTCCTCTAATACTAACAAATGATATGTAGGAATTGTAATTTGGATTCCAGCTTCATCATCATTTATGACTTTTTATCTGGCAACCCAGGTATTGAAGTTTACTTTCATTTCCTCCTGAGAGTCAGCACTGGGTGGAAGCATATTAGTTATTGGACCAATTACTCGATATTCTAACCGCTCAGCAAAGGTCAGATGTTCCAAAAAAACAACTTCTAAGTGTAAGTCTAAAGACCCAACCTCTTGAACTAGAACGGGAAAAGGTCCATTCAGGAAGAAGAAGGGACCTTATGCCCCTATGGAGCCCTTGGCTCAACTGGTGGACTTGGGTCATGTAGTGGATGAACGTTGGGTCACTTCATTGGCATCAAAAAATTCTACCACAGTACCCCAGTTAGCTGCTTCTGCTCTGATTGAGAGGATAAAAGAGGTCTGTAATGAGGTAATACAGGCCTGAAGCCTTCAACAGCAGCTTCACCTCCCACTGAGCCCCACTACGCCATCCTTTATGTTTTTGGGAAAAAAGAAAATGGGCCTCAAAACTCAGAAAAGGGCTCCCAAGTCAGAAAACCTTGTGTGGGACAAGGAATCTGAAAATCTAGGTCTGGGAAAGACAATACGAGTCAGAGATTTACTTTCAGGAAATTTTAAGAAAACTTTTAAATTTGTCAGAATCAAACCTGGTGGAACCCAATTCAGCCACTCCTTCAATTCAATTTAATCCGCTTATGTTTGGATTAGTGAGGGTCCCTCCATGGCAGATCCAACGATTATGTTGCCAGAGCTTTAGTGACCTTTGCATAAGCTGGATGACAAAGCCATGAACCCAGGCTGAGTACCCATGAGTACATCAGCTATTGCTGCCCAGGAAAAACGTACCCATGGCCCCCTTTTTCCCACTTCATATATATAAGGAAACTGCCTCTGTAATAAGCTTTTGTCAGTCCATTTTAACCTTTAAGTTTTTTTAAAATCCCTTCTCCAAAACCTAATCTGTGAGCTCCACCATTTTCATCATAATCTTTAAATTAACCCAGAAAAGTATTCAGCAATTTGTGTCCTAGGGCTGATGGTCATCAAGTGGGCCTTCCAAGCCATCAATCCTGTGGCCCACCAAATGGTGATCACAATCCAGGAATTTGCTGCAAGCCTATGACATCAATCCACCACTTTGGAAGAGTTTTAAGATCGGCGAACTCTTTGCAACGACCTGCTTACCATTCAGCATCTGGCAGACCAGCTTTGGGTCTGCCTACCACTTTTCAAAACAATTGGAGAATTCAATCTAATCTGCCTCACCAATCTTTTAGTGGTTCAGCACAAATCAGGTGGAGTGGCCATATCCAAAAATTGCAATTCTCCATCCAGAGGTTAGGTCTTGCCATTCACACAACCACAAGGTGAGAACCAGGCCCCAAGCCATCTATGCCATTCCACCGAGGGCTAATCTGGCCCAAATCATTTAAAAAAATTAATCCGCCATGCTGGTGATGTACCTGACCTTTCTATCTAGCCCAAAACCTCTCAATGGATACAAGATGATGCCCAAGGCCTCCTGATGGTTGGAGTGATTTGATTTGATTAAATTTGTGAGGCTGATCATCATTTTGAAAATTTTGAAAATTTCTATGGTTTTCAGAATTTTTACTATGATGAATCTTTCTAAAATATTGGGAAAATGAAGCAAAAAGTCAACAACTGCAAAATCAGGTGGATTGGTCGTCCTCCTTTCCTCTCCCACCCTTGGTGGATGCCCCAGCAGGACCCGCGGTTGCCCCCATTGCAACCATTTAGTTTGTTATGGGGGCTTTTGGTATGTTTATTAACTTCTATTTCCCTCACCAAAATAATAGGGGATCCCTCCTACAACTGCTCAGTACTGCTATGCTCTTGGCATACTGGGCTTTCCCTTGTTGTTACACACCCAGATTGGAAGCCTCGTCTTTCTTTAATCAGCAGATTCCATGACATAATGGACTGACCCATACCTTCAGCACTTTCCGCCCTCCTCATGGAATCAGGTAAAGCAGTTGCTTACTTAATCACTATGAATTTTCATTCTCAATGTGACTTAGTCTTCTCTTGCTGGTCGCTCATCTCCTTATGCAGGGCCTGCAAACAACTCTTATCAACCAGGAATAACCTTCATCCAGCACCAGCAAACCAGGATGCACCCTTGGCAACTGGAGTAACAATGGGAATCTCTCCAGTACCATCGCCTGAAGTAGCTGAAAAGGTGCTAGATGCTCTAGCTGAGCTTCATGTACGCTTCACTGCTGGGGGGTCCAAACTCCCACTCCCACTGACGCACAGAGAAGTGTTGCCCTTTTAGATGCTCTTGATGGGGAAGCACGCCGTTGGGTCAGAGGAGTACTATGGGCTGCCACCAAAATGGGGAATCACACTCCTCTATTAAGTATAGTATCTGATGTGGTCTAAGCACCAGAATCTAGAGCATCCCGCTTTTAACGTCTCTTTACCCTCCAGTAGAAGGTCCCTGACTTGCCATCACTGGTAGAGGCCTTCACGGCATTAGTACCCTCGGCTGGGATTCCTATGTACATTGAAGTGGAAACTCTCAGAGCAGCCTTGGACAACTCTTCAGCTAGCCATGCCGCATGGGATCCTCTCCCAGTATCCATGGAGGCTGCATTTTTAGCATATTCAGTAAGGGAAAAACCCCTCCATACAAGTATGGCCTCAGTAGCAGTAATGGTATCTCAGCCATTGGTGAACACCCTCCCAGATGGCTCATTCCAGTCAAAACCACCCTCTCCTACCTCCTCAGGGAACAAGGGTACATGGAAGCGCTCCCCTGGGGTTGCAGTGGTAGTTCCCTACCCACAGGTTACTTTGAAGAGTAACATGCCACCCGTGGAGAGTCCCTTCCCCTTCCATGCGGATGAGTAGTTGAGTGTGACATTGGACTCAAGTAATCCAATCCTGACGCCCACCCAAATTGTCCAAGTGGAAGACCACGTCGCGCCTAACCAGAAAGATGATGCGCATGCCACTGGACATTAGTTCTTCCACTGATTCTTCCTCACCCACCATATGTAACCTTGAAAGTCCCTCCCCCCTCAACAGTAATGTTCAATGGCATAACGGTAGACCCAACCAATCCAACCCTGCATGGGGACTAGGAGAGCCTCTCAGAGGGATACGATGAGAAGCAGAGTAGCTTACTGAAAACCAAAGAACCACTTCTCATTATGAGACCCACTCCTTCTTCCGCTGCCCTCACTCTTTCCATGGCCAATAAATAGGACCAAGCTTATTTTCTGTTTCCCATTACCTTCATAGTAGGAGTACGGAAGGTCACATTACAAGCTCTCATGGTACTGGAGCAGCGGTCAACTTTATGGATTTAAGAGTGGTACAATCTCTGGGCCTGGATACGGTGCTTGCTCCTCCTATATAAGGTTCTTCATCTACACCTATGACCTGCCATACTATCCAACGCCCAGTACAAATCCTTATTCACAAATTTGGCTTCTGAGATCACTTTTCAGCGGTACCTGATTTACTATGCCCTGTCATCATGGGGATAGGGTGGTAGCGCGCAAACAGGTGAACATCAATCTAGAACTTAATTTTTTGTCCTTTGCTAATAAGAGATGTAGTGGGGAATTCCCACTAATTGAAACTCTCACAACAGCGCCCTCACTCAGCTCAATCTCTTCCTCTGAGCTGCCCCCTTTGGACCTACACCCTAGATTTTCCTGACTTCTTAGCCCCATATAAGGATGTCTTTGACATGAGACTTGAAACTCGACTTCTTCCAAATTCAGAATATGATCTAGCCTTCCAGCTAACAGTGCATCTTGTCAAGATCAATTGCCCGTTGAACCCTCACACAGATGAAGAAGGCAAGGCGCTGGGCATCTGGTTAGATGATATGCTGGACAAAGGATGAAATTTCAAGAAATCCTCCCCCATTGCCTCACCAGTTGTCTTTGCCCAGAAGATGGATGGAACCCTACACCCGTGCATGTACTATGGACATGTTAACAATATGACGGTTCCAGATCTATACCCCCTCCCCTTGGAACAAACCATTGCACAGGCAATTGCCAAATCCCGAATCTTTTCTAAGTTGGACTTGGTTAATGCCTTTAACCAAGTGAGGGTCAAGGAGGGCCAAGAGTGGCTCACAGCCATCAGAACAAGGCACGGGATATTCCAGTTCAAGGTGATGCCATTTGGACTGAAGAACGCACCAACACTTTCCAACGGTTGATTGATGATGTCCTGGGGGACCTAAGGTTTACCTGTGCTGTCACTTATATTGATGATATCCTTATCTACTCCCCAACCTATGAACAACACACTAAGGATTTGGAGGCTATAATGGCTGCCCTTCTCAAGGCAGGGCTTTTTTCAAGCCATCCAATTGTAATTTTTTTGAGAGGAAGTAACATTCTTAAGGAACTTGGTCCTTAAGGATGGGTATGCGGTTCCCCCCTGTAAGCTGGAGGCTATACATTTCTGGCCAACCCCTACCACCAAAAAAAACTAAGAAGTTTCCTGGGCACTGTGACTTTCCCAAAGAAATTTTCTCCTGAGCTCGCCCAGTTGGCGTCACCCCTCCACCCACTGACAGTGAAGAATGTCCCTTTAAAATGGACATAGGAGTGTCAACAAGCCTTTGAGGCAATCAAGATTTCTTTTCTGTCAGCGCCAATCTTGCGGCATGGTGACACATCCAAGCCATTTATGGTGGCATGCGATGCTTTAGCAGTTGCAGTGGGAGCGGTGTTATTGCAAGAGCATGAAGGGAGGAAGCATCCAGTGGCATACTTCTCAAGAAAATTCACCTCCACAGAACAAAAATGGGCTATCTATGATAAAGAGTTGCTGCGGTGGCATGGTTGCTGACTCATTAAGAGATATCTTATTCAGGGAGCAAAGCATGAAGTCACAGTAAGCACTAATATAAGTCTTTATTGTATTATTGGAAACCCCAAAAGCTGGCTCACCGTCAAGCACTCACATACAGGGATCTTTGCAACTTTAACTTCAAGTATGAGTTCATAAAAGGGCCCCTGAATGTTCTTCCAGTATGTGTTTAAAACCCTGACTTGGCTCCAGGCCCAGAGGAGGACCTGTCTGAGCTCACCACAGTGGTGCCTTTCACCATGATCCTCTCCTCGCCCCTGTCATAGTATCATATGCCAATATATCTCCAGAAACCCCCATGTGCGAACGCGTTTTAGCAGGTCAATTATGTTGCCAGGGGAAATTGAAGTGGTAAATGACCTGGATAATAAGCAGCGCAAACGGCCCCTGTACCACTTAAAGGATGGGATAATCTTGTTTCAGATAGGATTTGGGTTCCACCTACCCTGTGAATGCAGGTTTTTGAAGAGCATCACACCCCACTTACATTAGGTCATCCTGGTTTAAAGAAATGTGCTGAGTTAGTTAAAAAAACATAAAATTGGCCTGGGCTCTCCAAGAATATCCCAGCATGGGTATCAAGCTGTGTTACAAGTGCTCGCTTTAAATCAGACCGCGCAGGAAAAAGGGTCTTTACCCTTTGCAACAAGCTGAAGGTCCCTGGACGTTAGTCTAAGTGAACTTCATTGGCAAACTTCCCATGTCCAATGGGTTCGATGCCATAATGGTGGTTGTGGATATGTTAACCAAGTTTGCTTTGTTTTTTTCATGCAACAAGACTATAACAGCGGCAGATACTACAATACTTTTTGTCACCCATGTCTTCTCCATGTTTGGACTCCCAACGTAAATTGTAAGTGATCGTGGCCCACAGTTTGCATCCAGGTTTTAAAATGGCTTGCTGGGACTTCTTAACATCAAAGCCAGCCGTTCTACAGCATATCACCCACATCAGATGGCAAACTGAGAGAGTTAATCAAGTGTTAGAATATATTTATGTTGTTACTTTCTCAGCCACCCAGGACACTTGTGGGATTCAGCAATGGTCCTGTCTCGCAGGTGCTGAATGCAGCAGGATATCCACAAAAATAACTAAAACTTAAAATTTACTCTTCTTTTAGTAGAAGAAAAATTGAGCGATTTTTAAATTTTTATTTGGGGGCGCGGGTTAGAGCTAAAAAAGTGATGAACTCAATACCAGTATTCAGTATTTAAGTTTTGGTAAAATTTGAGAATATCAGGGTTTTGGAGTAGCATGTGGAATATTCTGAACCACATCCATTTTAGGAAATATGGTGCATTAGCGTATCTGATCTCATATTTATTGGGAACATTTGGGCAACAACAGACGAAATGGAGTTTTGGGGCATGATGTACCCATTTGGAAATGTCTTAATGTATTTCACCCAATCACTTCTGGGTAAAATACTTTCACCTCAGAGGGCCTCCCTCACGCCTATAAAGGGGTTGGTCCCCATTTAGGTGTTTTAGCTGAACAAGAGGCAGCAGGGGAGGTACTTTTGGGTGAAATCCAGGAAGTCAGAGGAATCTGACTATACATTTTTGAGAGGTTTGCCGGTGTACTATTTATAAATGTATTACCCTGATTCTTTGGGTTCCACTAAAAAAAGCCAAGGTCTTTTTGGATGATATCATTTGTGGTATCATTTAAACGGCTAGTGTTGTTATTGGAAATATTTGAATAGCCAACGTTTCCCCTTGTTAGCTGCTTTTGACCCAAAACATTCTTCATTGGCAGCTGGGAGGGAAAATTTCTGACAACACTTGAGCCACAGACCTTCCTTTAGCACAATTTTACTACAACAATGCCTCCCACTTTTCCACTGGATTCTCTCCCTTTGAAGAAACACTGTATTACAACCTGTTAGGATTTTTGCCCATATTCCCTACCTGCTAGATTACTTTTAATCGCTAGTGGTATAATTCCCTTAAGCCGAGGTGAATTGGGAATCAGTTGACCCAAATTTTGGGGTAACTATGTTTGGGGGACTTTGGGATATTCGCCTGGTCATATCCATCGGGGATCAATCCAGATGAATACTTAAGATCTCGTTGGGTGGAGTTGCTAACAAAATAAAGGAATCTGATAGTAATTAACTATCAGGTGTACCAATTGGGATCAGTCAGGTTTCATCATTGACTGATTGGGAATGAGTAGCAAGTTGTGAAGCGAGTGATGCCACCTGCAACTAGCAAATCAATCAGTTGGTGTGTGACCTGCCTAAACGGGTATTAAGTCCCATTACCTAAGCAGGTCGCTAGCCAAATATTGTTGATTTGCTTGAATTGAGACAAAACATTAGGGACACGTTTTCCAACTCTTTCCGTTTAGGTCTCAAGGATGTCCAATGACGGAATCCTAGCCAGGATGGGGAAGACCATTGCTACTGAGATGAGGATGGGTGATTTTAACAACAACAGCTTCCGTTTCATTGAAGAGGTGTCAACTAAGAGTTAGAACCTGTCCCCACTATAAATTCCCTAGAATTCACTCATAATAAAAAACCAAGAGCTTAGAACAGAGTTATATAGTTCTATATTTTTCATCTACTATATAGGTTAAGTAGTAAACTATTATCAGCTTTCAATTGTTCTATTCTTCTCAAGGCTATTATTGTTGTGTGCGATAATTGGGAGACTCTTAAGGAAAAGAGTAAAGATCTGAGCGGGGATCTAGAGAAAAAGGAGAAAAAATTGGGGATTGCTGCTGACTGTGTGTTGGACCAAAGATACTGTCACCAGGGAATCTCAAAGAAGATTGGGCTTGATAGAATGAGGGAACAAATCCCTATATCAAGACATCTCAAGTATTTCAAGCGGGAATACTGGTTAATCGTTGGGCCAAGATATAAGAATTCCACTCTACTATGGATAATAGTCGTCATACTTATCAAACAATAATATTTTATACTATACAACGCGAACAAAGTGCACAAAAACTGAACCTGTGTAGTAATAAGTTTATTCGGGTTGTTTGCCAATAATAACCCAACAAGTAGATTTTTACAAGTTGGTGCTCACTAAAGGGGTAGTTGAGTTGAAGAACTTATAAGGATGTCATACAAAGATGAGTTATGCAAACTTTGGATGGAGTTAGCCACTGTAAATAAGAATGCCCTAAACTCAGCAGATCATCAGGAATTTGCAGCCTTGGAAGATTGAGTCGTCAAGATGGAGGAAGGGATTGATAATTTTGCAAGTTTTGGAAACGAGTTACTTGGGAAAGTAACTTCGCTAAAGAAGAAAGAAAGGGACCTAGTTTAAGAGGTCTTATATCTGAAAGTGGAATGAGAAGCGGATCACATTTGTTTAAGAAATTTTAGCACTGATATAGAGTGACTGATCAAATGGGTTGAGGAACTTAAAACTCACAAATGTAATTGTGAGTCAATTGTGGCAAGTGATGCCAAAGAAATAAGTACTCGCATGTTAATTAGGAAGTCAAATACCACAAGGAATATGCCACCCATTTTTGCTGTCTTTTCAGAGATGACGCCCAAAGTCACTCCTCAAGTAAGCCGAGTGGCCAAACCTAGAGAATTGGCTAGAGATAACTTGTGGGAATTTAAGGCAACGCTGAAATCACCAACTTTCCATCAGGATAACGCCCCAGCATTTTTCTGACTGTTTGATATGACCATGTTTGGCTACGGGGATCATCAAAGGGCGTTTACAGTCATGAATTGCCTAGACACCAACTGTCAGAGCTTAGTGTTACCTCACCTGGAGGGGAACAGCTGGTCGTATGTGGAGAAAAAGGTGGCCATCATGCAGGAATTTGGGATTCTGATGTGCATGTCAAGGAATAAACGGGAGTTTATGGGAATCCAGTTCCATAAAGATGAGTCTTTAGTAAGCTTTGCGGATTGGTTCTACCAGGAGTCACAGATCCTGGTTGGAGCAAAGGTACTGGATGACTTTGATGCCAGAATTGCCTTACAAGAGGCCCTTTGGCCCTATTATTATTTGCACCGCATGATGTCTTCCATGTTTGCAACAGAAATAACCACCTCTCAAATGGTAGATAATTTGAAAATTTTGGGAGCAACATTTGATGCCCCAAATAGAAGTTTCAAATCCAATCCAGTGCGCAATTTGAATCCCACAAAGGGGAACGAAGGTGCTAAAGAGATATACAACTGAACTGTGCTGGGGAATAAGCCTGAAGGATTCAGATGGTTGAATAAGAAGGAAAAGGCCTGCTACCAATGTGGTGTAAAGGACATTTCGCTATGCACTGTAAGAAGCTGAAGGATCAAATCAACATGGTCTAGGCGAAAGAGTCAGCTGCCACTAAGGAATCAGGAAAAGGGCCCGCAGCCTAGATGGGGAACAGTCTAGAGCTGCGGAGAAGCCTGTTCCTCCTGACATCATGACTGAGGAAATTAATATCAGTGATCTGTTTGTGGATGAAAACGTACAGGATCAGCTGTATCAAATGGTCAATTTGGATGCAATTGCAGTGACCAGATCCAGGGTGAAGGGAATTGACCCCAGAATTTCAAGGAAGTTTCCCAGCCATACGCTCAACAACTGGTGTACAAGATTTGAACCGCCAAGAATCCCAAAGAATTATCTGAAGTCCAATTAGATGAGGCCAATCTGTAAATCCCCCTCAGCATGATAAAGGGATCATTCCTGATTTATTGGCAAAAATTATTTTACACTCTCAATTCGGCTAATAACGCCACTATACACTCAGTAAACACTATATTGCAATACTCTTAGTCTATGTATATATACATACACTTGAATTGAGTGAGGGTGAGGGCATTTGTTGACAGCGGAGCACCCATCAACATTGTCTCGACCAAGCTGGTAAAGAGGATGAAGATCTCACCAGACTTGTAACATAAGAAAGAGTATGGGACAGCTGGTCCAAATACCACCATCTCCTGTAGAGCGTATAGCGCTTTGCCATTATGATTTTGGTCATTGGTGTTATCTGCGCCAGCAATAGTTTTGGCCAACCAAAACTATGACATTCTTATTGGGACGAAATTCTATGTAAGTATGGAATTAAATGTAACTTTAAGGATAATAAGTTGACCATATTGGGTCAGATGTTATCATTGGTATATCAGAAGGATGGAGAAGCTCCGTCAAATAGGATAAATAAACTCATCAATTTAATATACAATGACAGCATTGTCCCAATCTGATACCAACTAGTTTGTCAGAAGAGATGAGAAATGTTGACAGAAATCATAGAGAACCGGGGAATTCAATTGAGGATCAAGAATTAGAAGACCATACTGCCAGGATCACAGATGATAGTCAACATGGGGTTGACATTAAAGATACCTGAGCTGCTGAATGGGGAGGTCGGAAACCCTGGAAGAAGTCTAGAGTGGAGCCTTGGGTGAATCCTGAGATAGTAATGCTGGTTCATGGAGAATTTGAGTTCTCCTGGCGAATTTTAGAAAAAAACCGATGAAGATCAGGAAAAATCAGATCATTGCATTTGTTCATCTAATCCCAACAGCTGAATTGAGGAGATTCCATGGTTTTGGGACTCTTTATGAGATGGGATTACCAGCTGTGGTAACCAAGAGTATTAAATTATTGGTTGATCGAGAGCAACTTGCTGATCTGATGGAAGGCCAGCAAGAGGAGGTGCTCGAATTGTTTGAAAAGTATTGGGAAGTATTTGCTCAGGATGACCACAATTTGGGATGTGCGAGAGATGTGATCCATAAGGTCAACACCAGGGAAAATTTGCCAATCAAGATGTGACCTATCCAACAATCAAAATTGGCCAAAGCGGTAGTGGAAGATGAAATCAGCAAACTAGTGAAGCATGGGCTTTTAGTTCCATCGCTGAGTCCCTGGGCGAGTCCAATTCTAATCATGAAGAAATAGGTGGCTCCAACTGTGTGGTGATCAACTACCAAAAGCTGAATATGGTTATCAAAAAGGATTTGTATCCCCTACCCAGAATTGATGATGCACTAGACCGATTGGGAGAAGCAAAGTATTTCTCCATGATGGATCTGATCTTAAGATATTGGAAAATCAACTTGCCAAAAGAAGACCAAGAAAAATGCGCAATTATTACTGTGCAGGGGCTATACCAACTGATGAGGATGCCCCAGGGTCTATGTAATGCACCTGCAACGTTCCAGAGGGCCATGGATGCTATACTGAGTGAATTGAAGTTGTCATGTTTCCTGGTATAATTGGACAAATCAATGTGTTTAGTAGGACGTTTACTGATCACCTACACCACTTGGAAGAAGTATTCAAGTGACTGTCCATGACTAACCTGAAGATTAAGCTGTGGAAGTACCACTTCTTTAAGAAAGAGTTGGAATATCTGGGATTCGTGATCAACTTTAGTGGATTGCATCTGCAAGCCCAGAAGGTAGAAGCCATAGAATGGATGGATATGCCAAAGAGTGTCCAAGACATCCAAGTGTTCCTTGGGATAATCAGATACTACAGAAGTTTATTTGGGACTTCACCTAAATAGCCGAGCCCTTATTTCATCTGTTGAAGGATCCAAAAAAGGATTCATATGGAATGAAGAAGCACAGAAACCCTTCAATGAGCTATGCTGGCACCTAATAGATTCTCCAATTTTAAATATACCCAAATTTCAATCGAGAGTTTATTATACAAACTGATGCTTTTTCAATGACGACTGGCACCATACTAAGCTAAGCTGATGAACTTGGGGATGAACATCCAGTGGCGTATGTGAGCCGGACACTCTTAGCCGCTGAGAGGAACTACACCATAGCTGAGCATTAATGCCTTGTGGTCATTTACGCCTGTAAGCAGTTTCAGGTGTATATCCACAGAATGCACTTTAAAAGGTGATGGACCACTCTTTGTTGCGTTGGCTTCATAATTTGACATACCCAGAAGGATGACTGGACCAATGGGCACTTAAGCTACAGGCTTACTATTACAAGATGGTCCACCAAGTGGAGGCTTCTCACCAGAATGTGGATGGCTTATTGCGGTTACAAATGGTCCAGATGGTATACCCACAGCCGGATGAGCTATTCCAGAGAATGGTCGATGGAGAAATTGGGAATGAGCCCTGAGAAATCCTAGGTGCGCTTCAGAAAGTGATGTAAAACAGCAAGACCATGGATGGATAAGTGTTTTTAAATAATGAGAATGTGGTTATTAATCCCAAAGCTTTTGGAAAGAGCAGCTATCGTTCAAGCCACTCATAAGGTTGTCAGGCATGGAGGCCTGAGAAAAACAACCTATCATATTCGCCAGTACTATTACTGGAAGTTCATCAACTACAATGTCGCGGATTATCTAGCTTGTTGTGTGGAGTGCCAGCTGCACAAGCCACATAAGAATACAGCTGGATAATGACTGGTCCGCCCTAGATTTTCCTGGCATACGGTGTCCATTGATGTAATAGGACCGCTAATCATGAGCACAGGGGGAGTCAAGTACATAATAGTTGCCATTGACTATCTAATGAGGTAGGTTGAGACAAAGGCCCTAGCAAAAGTAGATGCTACCAGCACCGCGAAGTTCATCCTGGATAAAGTAGTATATCAATATGGATGTCCGCAGGTCCTGCTTAGCAATAATGAGACAAACTTCACGTCTCATTTTATCCCACTATTGAATGAGATAATGAGGATCAGAGGATTTGTGTCAGTACCCTACTGGCGGAGATGAACGGACTTGTAAAACGAGTGAATGGAACGCTGGCTGTGATGCTGAAGAAGCCGACCACAGGAAAAACTCCCATGTGGGGAATGTACCTGAGTTTGGTGACATATGCTTACAATATCAGTCATCATATGGCGACAGTGAAAACGCCGTTTGAGTTGCTATATGGGAGGAAGGCCGCGTTGCCACTGATTTTATACTCAGTGGTGGAACTAACATCAGGGATGAGTGCCAAACAGTACTTGAACTGACTGACGAATTTTCTGATTAATATGCAATTAAAAGCATTTGATATGACTTTGAAGAAAAGGATACGAGCAAATTGACAGACAATAAGAACTGACTGGCCTTAACAGAATATTGAATAGGTGAAAGAGTTGCCTATTGTGACATGCATGGTTTCGGAAAAAGAAAAAAATTAGATGCGTTGTGGTCAGGTCCATTTGAGATTATTGCCAAGATGGCAACTGACACTTACTCCATCAAGAATCTCTTGGGTGTAAGAGTTAGAATTGAGTCCATGCTAATTATCTGAAGCGATGGATTGATGAAAAAAATAAAAGAGTTTCCAAAGGACCAATGAACCATTAAGTAGGTCATGTCCTGATGATTAGGTCAAGTCTGAAAAAAGGACCTCTGAACTAATCTAGATGGGTTAAGTCTGAAAAAAGGCGTCTAAACCATAGAAAACTGGTAGGTTTAAGTACCTTGGACCCAGTTTGGGGGGAAAAATTAAGAAAGATGGACCGCTGAACCAAAATAAGGTCAAGTCCCATGTAATAAAGGAAGAATAAAGAAAATTGATTGATAAAAGATAATAAAAAAAGAATATTATAAACCGCATAGAAAAAAACAAATTTGTTTTATACTTTTTATTTTTATTGATTATCCTTGATATGGGGATGATTCCGCCTATGTTGCCTCTTGGGGGAGGTAGGATGGATCACAGTATGAATGAATATCCCGTCAAAATTGGTATGAGATTAGATGCTAGCGAGTGCTAGACCTACATGGAAACAAGTTCTTTGAGCGGACCCAGATCCTATGAGAAAGCGACTAGGGGAAGGGAAATTGAAATGTTGGAAGAAGCCAATTGCAAAACCACAGAGCGGGGAGGAAAGCAACGGTATAAAAAGAGGCAGTTGGTAAATAACCCTGAGTAATCCCAATATAGTACTAAAGCTGAAAGATTAGTCTTGAGCGCTTGACAATGAGCTTCATCAAGAACACTGGACATATGGTCTGGCAGTGAACAAGGGATGCTTGATGGAGGTTGCCAAATCATGCCCCCTACTAAAGCCATCAGCAGAAGATACCGATGGGAGGTGTCAGAGATGAGATGGTCGTTCAGGGAGCAAATGGCATCATGCAAGAAATGACTATGGGCTTCTCAGAAGCTGAAGCTGAAGGAATGGTGAAACCCGGGAGAGGCTGGAAGCTTTGTGGACCAACTTTGAAGAACTTGGCCAGCAAAGCAAAAAGCATAAGCGGTGAAATCCCAATATAAGATGCTCTCAAGATTGGAGGGATTCAGCACTAGGGACAAAGCCTTGGTACTTGGGCCCATAGTTCAGCGTAGTGGAGCTTGAAATGAATACTGTTACCAATGGTGATCTCCGTAGCCAAGACAGCGGGTTTGTAGTATTGTCCAAGTCAGAAGAGGAACTCAGGAAGCAGGTTTGACCTGGCAAGAAAAGAGCGATCAAGAGCGAAAGGCATAATCTCAGGAGCATCCATGATGATAGTCAGTGCATCTGCGAAAGGGGCCAAATCCAGGAGAGTTTCAAAATCCAACTCTGGAATTGATAAAAGAGGAATAATCAGCTGAGAGTGGTTTCAAATGATTGCAAATCTGGTTTTAGAGGGATTAGTTACCATTTCCATTAATTTGATGGAAGGACTAGTCGCTAGTGCTAGACTAGGCGTATGAGTCCTGGAAGGACCATAAAAGAGGTTCCATCGTGCATCCTGACTCATCTTCTGGGAGAGCTGAAGATCTTGATCAGACAAACTGTTTAGAAGCTGCTGGTACCATGATTTAAAATTTGACATATGAGCTGGACAAGAGGTGGGATGTCAGACTTATATGGAAGTTGACATTATGCATTCTACAATCCATTAAGCTCTAAAATTCGGAGAATTAATCTCAAAATTAATGGGATAATCTCTCCAAGAGAAGAATTAAGAATGACCTGAGCCCTGAGGTTATGAGAGAAATAACAAGGGTGAACATAAATAAGTATTTTTAATTGAGCTACAAAACAAACATCAGCGGTGATAGTCTCCTGTCTAGGATGAGGAGAAAATCAAGAAATTGAGAACGCCGGACCAAGAATCCTGAATATGACAGAGGGTCATATGCCCTGACAGGGGGAAAACCAGATCCCAGGACTAATATCTTCATGAGTAAATCGATCATCCTGGCATGAAAGTAGATCATGGGAACCACGCTCTGAGTAGGCAATAGCGAGGAGGAAGAGGAAGAGAGCTGCATGCTGAAGGTCGTCCCAAGCAGCATTGAGTATTGATGATCATACTCCGCTTGAGCCAATGAAGTATTTGACCAAGTGTCTGAAGCGGTGTTCTCATGCCCCAGTCCTTTTCTTACTGCGAAACCTAGGTAAGAGGGGGATTTGTTGGGATTTTTGCCCATATTCCCAGCCTGCTAGATTACCAGGAATCCTAGGGGATAAGGCCCTAAGGCGAGGTGAATTGGAAATTGGTTGACCCTGATTTCAGGGTAACTATGTTCAGGGAATTTTGGGATATTCGCTTGGTCATATCCATTGAGGATCAATCTGGACAAATACTTTAATTTTCATCAGGCGTAGTTGCTGACGAAATAGAGGCATCTGATAGTGATTAACTATCAGGTGTACCAATTGGGATTGATCAGGTTTCATCACTGACTGATTGGGAATGAGTAGCAAGTTGTGAAGCGAGTGATCCCACCTGCAACTAGCGAATCAATCAGTTGGTGCATGACCTGCCTTAATGGGTAATAAGTCCCATTACCTAAGCAGGTCGCTAGCCAAATATTGTTGATTCTCTTGAATTGCGGCAAAACATTAGGGACACGTTTTCCAACTCTTTCCGTTTAGGTCTCTAGGATGTCCAATGACGGAATCCTAGCCAGGATGGGGAAGACCATTGCTGCTGAGATGAGGATGGGTGATTCAACAACAACAGCTGCCGTTTCATTGAATAGGTGTAAGCTGAGAGTTAGAGATTTAATCTCCACTATAAGTTCCCTAGAATTCACTCATAATAAAAAACCCAGAGTTTAGAACAGAGTTATATAGTTTTATAGTTTTCATCCTATATATAGGTTAAGTAGTAAACTATTATCAGCTTTCAATTGTTCTATTCTTCTCAAGGCTATTATTACTGTGTGTGATAATTAGGAAGACTCTTAAGGAAATTAGTAAAGATCTGAGCGGGGATCTAGAGAAAAAGGAGAAACAATTGGGGATTGCTGTTGACTGTGTGTTGGACCAAAGAGACTGTCATCAGGGAATCTCAGAGAAGATTGGGTTTGATAGAATGAGGGAACAAATCCCTATATCAAGACATCTCAAGTATTTCAAGCTGGAATACTGGCCGAGAGTTGGGCTGAGATATAAGAATTCCACTCAATCACAGATATGCTTCATCATAGTCTATCAACCAATATTATCATATACTATACAACGTGGACGAATTGCACAAGAACTGAACCTGTGCAGTAATAAGTTTATTGGGTTGCTTGCCGGTAATACCCAAGAACAATATTTTTTTACACAGCCCATCTTTCCATATTGGAGCACGCTTAACCTCAGCAGTCCTCGCAGCAGAGGACCGGATCACCAAGATCTGAGGTACCCAAAAGCTTGTTCAAGAACACTTATCAAAAGCCATTGAAGATTATAAGAAGTTTGCTGATAGGTAACGACTTCCTGGGCATGACATCTCTGAAGGCTCACTCATTATGCTTGACACCCGCCACCTGAATATGAAGGTTCCTTGCAGGAAGCTGGCTAGTAAACGCTCTGTTCCTATTGAAGTAGAGAAGGATTTGGGTAATGGTGCATACCTCATCAAGCTTCCTTCCCATTGGAAACAACACAATGTTTTCCACATCTCTCAAATATCCCCCTTTAAGGGAGAGCTTCCTTCTACCCATGAGCCTATTATCATAGGGGACTCTCAAGAAGCCAAAGTGGAGGCAATACTGGCTCAAGGAAATCTAGAAGGTTAGTCCAGTATCTGGTTGCATGGATAGGCTACCCAGCCTATGAAAATAGTTGGGTAAGTGTAAATGATTGTGAGAATTGAAAGGAGTTAGCAGCTGAGTTTCACGAGTCACATACTGAAGCCACCTACCCACCCAAGAAAATCGCTATAATTTTAGTTATCAAACTCCCTACTAGACACAAGAACTATGTCTTGGTCCACGTGCCAGGAGGAGGAATGTTTTCCGTTCAAAAAGGAGAGTATAATGTAAGTCTAGAGACCAAACCTCTTGAGCTAGAACGGGAAAAGGTCCATCTCAGGAAGAAAAAGGGACCTAATGCCCCTATGGAGCCCTTGGCTCAACTGGTGGACTTGGATCATGTAGTGGATGAACGTCGGGTCAGTGCATTGGCACCAAAAAATTACACCACAGTACCCCAGTTGGCTGCTTCTGCTCTGATGAGAGGATAAAAGAGGTCTGTAATGAGGTAATACAGGCCAGAAGCCTTCAACAGCAGCTTCACCTCCCACTGAGCCCCACTTCGCCATCCTTTAGGTTCTTGGGAAAGAGGAAAATGGGCCCTGAAACTCAGGAAAGGGCTCCTGAGTCAGATAACCTGGTTCAGGACCCTACATCTGAAATTCTAAGTCAGGGGAAGACAATTAAAGTTAGAAATTAGCTTTTGGGAAATATTGAAAATCTCTTAAAAAATTTCAGTATTGACCCTGGCGGAACCCAATCTGGCCACCCCTTCAATCTGAGTTAATCCACTTATTTCTGGATTGGTGAGGGTCCCTCCCTGGCAGATCCAAAGATTATGTTGCCAGAGCTTTTGTGTCATGGTTGGATGACTTAATAGTGGGAACTGATGCTAGAGATAAGGCTGGGCGATAGGAGGCCCAGAAGGTGAAAAATTAGGCTCTTCCTGACCTTAAACACACCTTAGATCAACGCTGGGTGCAAGCCAAGCATGCCCAGGTTGATACTAATGGGGTGAAAAACGCCCGGCCTCTTATCTCGGCCCAGGCACTGAAACGGAAGGTTTAATCAATTAATGCAGATGGTTTGATTCATTTAGATGAGGAACAGAGTTTCAAAACCCATTACAATTACAAAATCATGTGTTCAGGTCAGATCCAACTTCAATTGATTACTCAAGTGAAGTCAGTTTTGGTGTATTTTATGAAAATGGATGGAAGCGTCTGTTTATTGGAGTGTCAAGGCTTGGGCGCACTTCCACAGAACCTGAACCTCCCTGGCCCACTTTAAATATGTTTTTGCAACCAACATTCCTCGTTGGTCAACTTTCTTAAATAAATTTACCCATTATTTTATGTTTTTTTTCAAATGGTTCCTTGGGCGAACTTGGTGGTGGACCTCCTCTGGAAGGTCTCCAACTATGTGGGCCACTACCTTTTATCACCATTTACCCAAATCCCAGGTGCTTTCTTGGGCCGTTTAGGTCCCCTCCAGATCGAGGCACCCAAGTCTACTAGCACCAAGTTACACTTTAATAGGGACTCCCCTCTGGGGTCTACTCACGCTGGGATGTTTCTTACCTACCTGGTATTATATGTTGCACTTTACACCCTTGCCTGGGGTATCTTTTGCACAGGCACCATTCGAGGTGTCTCATTTCTCATCCTCTTAATGGCTAGTTCCCTAGCAATGTGGGATTGCATCCTACATCACCTTGCTGGGAACGAGAGAGTTAAAGACACTCTCTTGACATTTTGCAACCTTTGCATAAGCTGGATGACGGGCCCTGAACCTAGGCTGAGTACCCATGAGTACGTTAGCTATTGCTGCTCAGGAAAAATGTATACATGGCATCCTTTTCCCTGCTTCAAATATATAATGCAACTGCCTCTGTACCAAGCAGTTGTCAGTCCATTTTCAACTTCAAGTTTTAATAAAACTACTCCCTACAAAACTTATTCTGCGAGCTCCGCTGCTTTCTTCACTTTTCTTATACTTAACCTGGCAAAGTACACATCAATTTGAATCCTAGAGCCAATGGTTGTCAAGTGGGCCTTCCAAGCCATCAATCTGGTGATCATGATCCAGGTTTTTGCTGCAAGCCTATGACGTCAGTCCGCTACTTTGGAAGAGTTCTCAGATCAGCTGAACTCTTTGCTAAGACCTGTTTACTATTCAGCATCTGGTGGACCAGCTTCAGGTCCACCTCCAACTGTGAAAATAATTGGAGAATTCTACATAATCTGCCTCACCAATCTTTTAGTGGTTCAGCACAAATCAGGTGGAGTGGCCATATCCAAAAATTGCAATTCTCCATCCAGAGGTTAGGTCTTGCCATTCACACAACCACAAGGTGAGAACCAGGCCCCAAGCCATCTATGCCATTCCACCGAGGGCTAATCTGGCCCAAATCATTTAAAAAAATTAATCCGCCATGCTGGTGATGTACCTGACCTTTCTATCTAGCCCAAAACCTCTCAATGGATACAAGATGATGCCCAAGGCCTCCTGATGGTTGGAGTGATTTGATTTGATTAAATTTGTGAGGCTGATCATCATTTTGAAAATTTTGAAAATTTCTATGGTTTTCAGAATTTTTACTATGATGAATCTCTCTAAAATGTTGGGAAAATGAAGCAAAAAGTTAACAACTGCAAAATCAGGTGGATTGGTCGTCCTCCTTTCCTCTCCACCCTTGGCGGATGCCCCAGCAGGACCCGCGGTTGCCCCCATTGCAGCCATCTAGTTTGTTATGGGGGCCTTTGGTATGTTTATTAACTTCTATTTCCCTCATCAGAATAATAGGGGATCCCTCCTACAACTGCTCAGTACTGCTATGCTCTTGGCATACTGGGCTTTCCCTTGTTGTTACACACACATAAAATTGGGAGCCCAGTCTTACTTTAATCAGCATATCCATGACACTAAGCTTTATTTCCCTTTCTCTTTAGAGGCGTCCATAACCAGCAAATGTATGCGGTATCCTAGTATATAGAAGTACAAACACCTATGACTAATTTTGGTTTTAAATTCAATAAGTAATTGGGTGCCAATGAGAAGGACATAACTGTCTTTATACAAAACAGCTGTTGGGACTGTCACCACCAGGGATCTGAACTAAATCAGCAGACATAATAAGCACCCAGGG
>JAKSZP010012472.1:0-46296 GCA_022478985.1 Massospora cicadina
ACTAGGGAGGCGACGTCTTTTGAAGGTCAACATTGCTAATGACTTTTCATTCAAGAATTTTCTAAGAATACGCCTTTTGCACATCTCAGCGGAACATGAAGCCTGAAGGGTGATAGTCTCTCTTTTGAATGGAGGCTGAGGTATTGTTTGGAAATTGTTGGTTTAATAAGTTGTTGGGTTGGTTACTGTGGCCAACGCAAAGAGACTTATGGGAATTGTCAGAAACAATTAAATTTTAATTAGCAGAGGTAGAGCGTCCTGTCTCTATTCTGCTCGAGCTTCTCCCTGCTTGATCAAAACAGGTGGCACTGCATGAACGCGTTGGTTGCCTTAGCAGTTAGCCGCATAAAGGCCTTTTATCCGCACAAGAAACTAACATTCATAAATGGGCTCCCATCTAAAGTTTGCTCCTAGAGTTCTGAGTCAAAAGTTAGCCAAAGCATTGAAATTAAGCGAGGATGGGGCATCTGAGCGTAGGGAGGACTAAAAGGATCTGCCAACATATTGGGTGGACAAATAGTATCTAACAGATATAACTGGGTCGTTGCAGTCCATTTCCCAATGAGGGAGGTGGTGGTAGCAGGTGCCTTACGTTCCACATTGGGAGCACTGAACATTGTGGAGAGACGGTGTAAAGTGGTAATGATTCAAACAAGCCCTGCATCTTTGTTCAGTATGTGAGTCATAGCATTATGTAGTTCAAGATATGGTTTGACTGCTGCCATCATAGATATGCCTACATCCTCATTGATTAATCTATTTGCTCCCACTAACACATGAGCTTCAGTCATGAATCACTCCGCAAACTTCACCGGGGATTCATTCTTGTGAAACTGTATGGTCAGAAATTTGGACTTTCACTGCTCCATCTTCGTGCACCCCCAAAAAGATGGAGCACAGTCTCCTTCACCTCTAGATGTGATATAGAACTACTCGTAGGTAACAGGTGACCTGGTTGGCACTCTCAACATCCAGAGTGGAGAGCATCAGCTTCATTTTCCGCCAATCTGATGCTCCTTCCACAGCAAATTCAAACGTTTAAAATATCTGTGCATGTTCCCATCACAATTGAAATTGATATCTTCTTAATCTGAACAAAATCACCTTGCTCTGTGCTTTGGGCATGAGAAAAGGATGAAATAGGCTTAGGATGGCCAAAGGGAACATCCCCTTGTGGGAAAAAATAGGGTCACAAAGATGGATGCAAATCCGCCAAAGTGGACTGAGAAGAGGTTATATTGTGGGTAGGAACTGCTGCAACCTGTAAGTCTTGGGGACCAGCCCCTACAACTGGATAGGGAGCAGCATCCCTTTTGGACCAAAAGGTGGCCAAAGGCCCAAGTGGACCCCTTGTTGCAGTTGAGTGACCTGGCGCATGTGGTTGATAAGCGCTGGGTAACTGCCCTTCCTCCTAAAAACAATCAGGTTTCTCCCCTCCCCCCTCCTCAACCTTAGTAAGACTAATAGAGGGGGCCTGCCAGGAGATTATGCAAGCCTGGGGCCATGGGCGGGCCCCTGGGACCCCCCACTTACCAGGGAAAATTTACCAAAAATTGAAGAAACTGCCAGCGCAAGTATTGGAGCCCGGCCTGCAGATTCTGGGCTAATGGAGCCAGTCCAGACTGTTCAGGTCCAAAAATCAGATCGGAACTCAATTTGGGTTTCAAACCAGGCCACCAGTGACTCAGACCAGTTGCCCCCACCCCTTGGAACGGATCCAAGAAGCTTAGATCGCATAGTTAACCAAATCAAGAGTTCAGACTGGGTTGCAGACAACTGAGCACTAAGGCCACAGCCCCCCAGGATGAATCTGGAAAATCCAAACCACTTGAGCTGCCCAAATCGAATGGTCAAGGCCTATATTGGTACCATCGACCTGGTCTGGCCCCAAAAATTCAGGAAAATTAGAAAAAGTTTTTTTTTGATTTTTGCCAAGATTTTGGAAACCATCCACCCACTCTACCATTCGCCAGCCAACCAAACCCCATCGCCGATCCCCAACCACCCAATACTTAAGACAACTGCTCTGTTGATGGGCAGTTGTCAGTTCAGTCTCTATTCTCCTTGCGCTTTGCACCAAAATAAAGTTCATTACCCAAACGCCTTGTTGTGGACTCCACCTGTTTGTATTTCCTATTCAAAATTCCGCTAATCAATCTGGCAACGTGCGCCGCCACCCAAATAATTATCCTGATGATCGCTGAATGGGTTGTCCAGTCTCTTGATCCCACCACATGGTGGTGGATCATATCCACGCTGAACCGCCTCACTCTTGATGATGGAGTCAACTCTCCATCCATTTTTGTGTATCCAATAAATGTGAACCCATCTGTTCACTTTGCCGAGGGCTTTCTGAGAGCGCTCCCCTATTGGAGCAGCCTCAGGGCACCCCCGCCCTGAGTCCTGTGAGCTCAGCCCCACACCTGGCTCATCTGCCATTGATCTCACCCACCTAAGGGCCCCAGAGTACCCCAACCAAGGGGAACTCGGCCCCAACGCTCATCTTGGGCCCGTTTTCCCCTCTGACAGCACCCCTGTTCATGCGGTGGGTTTTGTGCCACCCCTATCTGGCGCACAGACCCACCTTCCCATAACCAAAGGCCAGTAACCGCGGACCCTGGAGGAGTTGTCATCCTCCCTGCCTCTCCCACCCTTGGGGGTTGCCCCCACAAGACTCGTGGTTGCCCCCATTGCAACCATCTGGTTTGCTTTGGGGCCTTCAGTACATTTATAAACATTTACTTTCCTCATATCCCTATTATATTCCCCCTTCTTCTAGTCACACAGACCGCTGTGCCCTTGGCATTCTGGGCTCTCCACTGGGTGCTCACACACCCTTACTGGAAGCCCAGAATAATTCTCATCAGCCGTTTCCATGACATAATGAACTGACCCATAACCTCATCCTTCTCCGCCCTCCTTGCTGGCACTGGCGAAGTGTTGGACTACGCCCTAACCTTAAACATACTCTCTCTCTGTGACCTAGCCTTCTCCTGCTGGTTAGCAGCCTCATTTGTCTGAGCATGCCACCAGTTTGTGTTGACCTGGTCCCCACCCCGCAGACCCTGGCATCAAGTGTCACCCCATCAGCCAACATGATGGGGTTGGGAGTCCCCCATCCCTTCTGATGAGGTGGCCGACCAAACCTGGGTGTCCTGGCGGAACTTCTGGCATGCTTCGCCGCCGATGGGGGAAAACTCCACCCCCTTCTGATGCCCAGCAGAGCGTAGCTCTCCTTGATGCCCTAGATGGGGACACCTGCCACTGGGTCAGGGGAGTACTCCGCTCTGCTGCTAAGTCTGGGAACCCCACCCCTACTGGCGCTAGTTAATTCAGCAGTCCAGGCCTCTGAGTCTAGACCGGCGCGCCTCCTCCATCTGTTCACACTAGGACAAACAGCCATGGACCTGCCCTCCCTGATCAAAGCCTTCACAGTCATGGCCCCCACAGTGCCCATCCCCCCAAGATCGCCATCTCTGCCTTCTGAGCTGCCTTGGACCCCACTGCAGCTGCCCATGCATCTTGGGGCCCTCTCCCTGGGTCCTTAGAAATTGCATTATTGGTGGCTTGCACACTTGGGGCCAGGCCCTTCCATACACCCACGTGCGCTGTTGCAGCTCTTGAGGTCCCACGTGCCACCCCCTCTCCCCCTGCCAGTGGTCATGGCTGAGGAAAGTGCCCCCTCTGTACCCACCTTGGGTACCCTCCCCTCAGATGAGCCCCTGCCTGCTGCACCCCCTGCTCTCACCCCAGATCAGGAAAGTTGGCCCTTGATCCCCCAGAGCTCAGAGCCTGCCACCCTGGCGCCACCCCCCGGTTAACCTGGAGGCCCCCCTCAAAGAGAGTGGAGCGGGCATTCACTTCAACCCTCGCTGCCCCATTTGGGACAAGAAAGAAGCAGAAACCCCTCCCCAGTTCCAGACCAGCCCGGCGCCTCTAGTCAATCTCTTCTGATGATGGGTCATGCCCCCTCCTTAGCTGCCCTCTCTCTCGCCCATCCCAATAAAGAGGATCAAGCCTATTTCTTGTTCCTAATCTCTTTTCCCTCAGAGTTGGGTGAATCTACCGTGAAAGCCGTGGCAGGCAACTTTATTGACCTCAGTGTGGCGCATTCCTTGGACCTGGCAATGGAAGAAGCCTCTTTGGTCCTGGGTGCTTCATTAGAGCCCATGAAGTATTACTGCGTCGAACGCCCATTGCACTTCTCTGTCCACAACTTTGTGTTCTGTGACCACTTCTCTGCCGTACAGGACTTGCTCTACCCCGTGATCTTGGGGGTGGGCTGGTGGCGGTGACAGCAGGTCCGCATCAATCTTGCTAATAACTCCTTGTTGTTCTTGAACCTCAAGTTCAGTGGAGAGTTTCCCTTGTTGAAAACCCTCCCCCTTGACACATCCCTCAGCTCTATTTCTCCCCTGGACCCCGTTCCCATTGACCTCCCTTCAGACTTCCCACCCTTCCTAACCCCTATAAGTCCATCTTTGACATGTCGCTGGCTTCCAAGCTCCCCCTACACTCTTAATATGACCTAACATTTCAGCTGACAGTTGACCTAGTCAAGATCAACTGCCCCCTCTACCCCTACACAGAGGAAGAGGACAAGGCCTTGAGGACTTGGCTAGATGAAATGCTAGAGAATGGTTGGCTTATCAAGAAATCTTCACCGGTCGCCTCCCCCATAGTTTTCACTCAGAAAGCAGATGGCACCCTGCGTCCTTGCGTCGACCATTGCCACCTCAACAACATCACCATCCCTGACCCCTACCCGTTGCCCTTAGAGAAGACCATTGCCCAAGCCATCGTCAAATCCCAGATCTTCTCAAAACTGGATCTGGTGAACGCCTTTATTCAGGTGAGGGTGGCGAGAGGACAAGAGTGGCTCACAGCTATCCGCACCTGCCGGGGTCTTTTTCAATTCAGAGTGATGCCCTTTGGACTGAAGAACGCTCCAGCCACCTTCCAACGCCTCATCGATGATGTGCTTGGGGACTTGCGCTTCTCATGCGTTGTAGCCTACATTGATAATATTATTATCCAACCCTACCCCAGAGAAACATGCTAAGGCTCCACAAAGCAGGGCTCTTCGTGAAGCCCTCAAAGTGCGAATTTTTCTGGGATGAAGTGACCTTATTAGGTAACCTTGTCCTGAAGGACGGATATGCTGTTCCACCCTCTAAGCTTGAGGCGATCCAGTCTTGGCCTACCCCTACTACACAGAAACAACTCTGAAGTTTCCTCGGCACCATTACCTTCTTAAAAAATTCCTCCCCAGCCCTCGCCCAACTGGCGGCACCCCTTCACCCCCTCACTGGGAAAAACGCCCCCTTCAAGTGGTCCCTGGAATGCCAGCAGGCCTTCGAGTCTATCAAGGAGGTTTTCCTCACCACCCCAGTCCTGTGGCATGCTGACACCTCCTGCCCCTTCATTGTAGCCTGCGATGCCTCATCAGTGGCAGTGGGCGCCATGCTGCTACAGGAGCATGAGGGGGTCGAGCACCCAGTGGCCTACTACTCCCACAAATTCACTTCCACAGAACAAGCATGGCCAATATATGACAAGGAGCTAGCGGCAGTGGCGTGGTCACTCACCCACTGGCGATACCTCCTGCAAGGCGCCCAGCATGAAATCACCGTTTGGACTGACCATAAGGCATTACTATACTACTGCAAACCCCAGAAGCTGGGGCACCGCCAAACTCGCACATACCAGGACCTCTGTGGGTTTCATTTTAAATATGAATTCATAAAAGGCCCCCTGAATGTGTTGCTAGACATGCTCAGCTGGAACCCATTGCTATCACCCAATGGTGGAGAGGACCTGCTAGAGCTTACTACTGTAGTGCCCCCCTCCCAAATCCTCTCCTTGGCTCCTCCAGTGGTAGCCTTTGCCAACCTTGCCCCTGATGCCCCGCTCCTCCCTCGCATCCTCGCTGCCCAGACCTGTTGCCCCAAAGGGTTAGAGCTTTACACTAACCTAGAGTCCTCGAGTCAGAAGAGAGCCCCATACACTCTGCAGGAGGGAACCATCTGATTCCACAATCAGGTTTGGGTCCCCCCATCTCTATGCAACTGTGTTATCAATGAACACCATGTCCCCCAGACCATTGGGCACCCAGCATCAAGAAGTGCGCTGATCTCATAAAGAGAACTTACAATTGGCCAGGGTCCTCAAAGGACATCCCCGCCTGGATCTCCCGCTGTGTCACCTGTGCCAGAGCAAAATTGGACTGATCTGTAAAAAAGGGGTTGCTATACCCCCTGCAGCAGGCAGAAGGCCCGTGGACCTCAGTCTCAGTAGATTTCATCGTGGAGCTCCACCCTCTAATGGCTCAGATGCTATCATGGTAGTCATTGATTGTTTTACCAAGTTTGCCCTCTTCATCCCCTGCCTCTCCTCTATTACTGCAGTGGAGACCGCAAATTTATTTGTCAACCATGTCTTTGCCATGTTTGGTCTCCCCAAAGAGATAGTGAGTGACAGGGGACCCCAGTTCACCGCCCAGTTCTGGGAAGAGTTGCTAACCCTCCTCAGCATCAAGCCATGCAGATCCACGGCCTACCACCCCCAGTCCAATGGGCAGACTGAGCGGGTGAACCAGGTACAGGAGCAGTACCTGCGCTGTTATGCGACGGCCTCACAGAACACTTGGGCAAAGGACCTACCCCTCGCACAGTTTGCATACAACAATTCACTCCACTCTTTGACCAACCTCTCCCCCTTTGAGGCCACCCTGGGTTACAACCCCTCCTTCCAAGTTGGCCCACAGCTTTCCTCAACAGTCCCTGCAGCCAAAGACTGTGTGTGTGCACTCCACAAGACACACAACCTGGTTCATGAACATTTGACAAAGTCCATCGAGGATTACAAAAAGTTTGCCAACTGGAAGCGCCTACCCGGACATAAGATCGAAGTTTTCTCCCTTGTCATACTGGACACCCGCAATCTTCCCTTAAAAGCCCCCACCTGGAAACTCACAGCCAAACGCTCTGTCCCCTTTGAGGTGGAGAAGGATTTAGGCAATGGAGCCTATCATTTGAAGCTGCCCGCTCACTGAAAGCAGCATAACATCTTCCACACCTCCCTCCTGACCCCTTCAAAGGGCAAAGGCCAACATCACCAGAGCCGATCCTCATTAGGGAATCCCAGGAAGTGGAAGTGGAGGCTATCCTGGCTTCCTGGAGGTCCCGCAGATCCATTCAATACCTGGTTGCCTGGAAAGGCTACCCCTCATATGAGAACAGCTGGGTGAGTGTACATGACTGCACAAATTGCAAGGACCTGGTAGAAGAATTCCACAACTCCCACTTGTCAGCCCCCCATCCACCCCAGAAGATTGCAGCCATCCTGGCCATAAAGCTCCCAGAGAGGCACAAGAACTATGCCCTGGTCAATGCCCCAGGTGGGGGCCTCCTCCTTGTCAAAAAAGGAAAGGGTAGTAAGTCTTGGGGACCAGCCCCTACAACTGGATAGGGAGCAACATCCCTTTTTGGACAAAAAGGGGGCCAAAGGCCCAATTGGACCCCCTGTTGCAGTTGAGAGACCTGGCACATGTGGTAGATGAATGCTGGATGACTGCCCTTCCCCCTAAAGACAATCAGGTTTCTCCCATCCCCCTTCCTCAACCTTAGGAAGACTAATAGAGGGGCCTGCCAGGAGATTATGCAAGCCAGGGGCCATGGGCAGGCCCCTGGGACCCCTCACTCACCAGGGAAAACATACCAAAATTTGAAGAAATAGCCAGTGCTAGTATCGGAGCCCAGTCTGCAAATTCTGGGCTAATGAAGCCAGTCCGGACTGGTCAGGTCCAAAAATTATATTGGAACTCAATTCAGGTTTTGAACCAGGCCACCAGTGACTCAGACCAGTTGCCCCCACCCCTCAGAATGGATTTGAGAATCTCAGATCGCATAGACAACCAAATCAAGAGTTCAGACTGGGTTGCAGACAACTGAGCACCAAGGCCACAGCCCCCAGGATGAATCTAGGAAATCCAAAGCTCTTGAGCTGCCTGACTCAAATGGTCAAGGCCCGGATTGGTATAATTGACCTGGTCTGGCCCCAAAAATTTGGGAAAATTAGAAAAAGTTTTTTTGATTTTTGCCAAGATTTTGGAAAGCATCCACCAACTCCCCATTCGCCAGCCAACCAAACCCCATCGCCAATCACCAACCACCTAATACTTAAGGCAACTGCTCTGTTGATGGGCAGTTGTCAGTTCATTCTCTATTCTCCTTGCACTTTGCACCAAAATAAAGTCAATTACCTCAAATGCCTTGTCACAGACTCCGCCTGTTTGTTTTTCCTATTCAAAGTTCCTGCCAATTATTCTGTCAAAGTGCGCCACCACCCAAAGAATTTATCCCAATGATTGCCAAATGGGTCATCCAGTCACTTGACCCTGCCATGTGGTGGTGGATCATATCCGCGGTGAACCACCTCACTCTCAATGACAGAGTTGACTCTCCATCCATTTTTGCGTATCTGTTAAATGCAAACCATCTATTCGCTTTGCTGACAGGCTTTCTGAGAGCGCTCCCCTATCAGAGCAGCCTCAGGGTGCCCCCGCCCCAAGGCCCGCGAGATTGGCCCCCATACCTGGCTTGTCCGCCGTTGATTCCACCCACCTAAGGGCCCCATAGTACCCCGACCAAGGGGAACTTGGCCCCAACGCTCATCTTGCCCATTTTCCCCTCTGACAGCATTCCTGTTCTCGTGGTGGGTTTTGTGCCGCCCCTCTCTGGCGCACAGACCCACCTACTCATAACTGAAGGCCAGCAACCGCGCACCCTGGAGGAGTTGTCATTCTCCCCACCTCTCCCGCCCTTGGGAGTTGCTCCCTCAAGACTCGCGGTTGCCCCCATTGCAACTATCTGGTTCGCCTTGGGGGCCTTTAGTATGTTTATAAACATTTACTTTCCTCACATCCATACTAGATCCCCCCTTCTTCTAGTCGCATGGAACGCTGTGCCCTTGGCATTCTGGGCTCTTCACTGGGTGCTTACACACCCTGACTGGGAGCCCAGTCTAATTCTTATCAGCCGTTTCAATGACAACTCCTGGGGGGTACTCAACGGCCAATCTGTAGCTTCTTCACCAGAATCGCCGCTGACTACACCCTTTTCACCCTTACCAGTCTGTTCAACAAATTGTTTTTCAATTATCTGCTTATCTATGACTGAATATCACTGACACTGGCCATCTCCCACCCCCTGTTGAAACGCTTCAAACTCATTCTGCAATTCACATTAGAATTCCCACTGTGTGTCCAGTTTACGCCATTGCTTGAAGGTGTGAGAGATCATCCTCCAATGTGCCCTGCAATCTCACGTTCTGTCATCCAGCATCATGTACTTGTCAGTTTGTGTAGGAATCCAGATTATGGGTGCATGTGGTGCTTATGCCTCTGGATCTCACAAAAACTTAAATAAATTTTAATAAATAAACACCAATAAAAACTTGAGTTTTTAAGGTTTTTATTATAATAGCAGGGTAAAAAGAAAAAGACCAATCCCTTCCCAATATTTGACAATCAGTATTTAAACTGATTTTGAGGGTCAAAGGGAATTTGTGGATAGGTTTGAATAGCTTTGATGCTTCCAATCAGGTAATACTAGCCATTTACCCGTGCTTTGCTATGGTTATCTATAAAATTAAAAATATTCAATTTATTAATTTAGATTTTATATTATAGACAAACAAAACCACTCAGCCAAGTCTAATTGCTCAATCAAATCAACCAAAAACTACCAAACACTTAGACAAACCTAATTGAAATTATCAAAACAACCAATAATTAATCACCCCTCAAAGCTAAACTGTGTCCTATCGATTCAAACAAAAGCCATCAAACACTTGGCCAAACAAAAAAACCTATTGAATCAATCAAATAAAACCAACCTGCTAGCCAAAACATCTCTTTATAATTAAAATATTTGAGCATGTGACATATATTCCAACTACTAAATCAACTTCTGCTTAACTTGCCAAAAGTATTTTATTAATTAGGTATACCAAATTAGGCAGGTTTTAAAATTTAAAAACCTAACATCCAGATACCTATGCTTCGCTACAGTATTAAAAGTTTATCAGATGATAAGCTCACATTGTAGCCTATAGGCTGTGCCAGCACTACTCTTGAGCCACTTGGACTAACAGCTTTGCTGTTGCCCTCATGGCTAGTGAGCTGATTATCCTAACTACTTAAGTTACTTAAACAATAATACTGATTTTTGTCGAGTTTCAGGTGAGCAATTAGTTATTTATTAAATAATATTCGCCAATTCTCATCCACTCACCCAAATAGATTGAACCTATCATACTCAATAGTTTCAGATTTGATCTTATTTTCCAATTTTCACCCACTCATCCAAATAGACTAAACTTATCAGACTCAAAGGTTTTAGATGTCAGTCAGTCAGTGAATACGTCAGTGAAATTTTTTTATTAGGTAGATAGGTTTCAATCCTATCAGATCTTGGGGAAAGTGAGTTAATTTTTAAGAGAACTAAAGCTGGGGTTTTGGGGCAGAATGTACTATGCAGTAAGGTTTTGATGTACCACAACCAATCACCGCAGGATAATTTTTTCACTTTGGGGGCCACTGCCACGCCTATAAATGGGGTGGCCCCACATATGCGTTGTGAAGGACTTGGTGAGGGTTGGGGGAGTACCTTCTGCTGGTTTCCCCAAAGTCCGTCGCATGGTTGGGATAATTTGACTGTTCAATTTTTCATTAATTGCCCAAGCAGGTTTCATAAAGGTATTACCCAATTAATGGGGTTCCACTATGAATTGGACAGGGTATTTTGGCTAATATCATTGAAATTTTAATTAAATTGCTCTTAATGGAATCATAGAATTGCAAATGGCCAACATTTCCCTTTTCAGCTAAATTTAACCTAAAACATCCATGTTTTTCAGCTGCAAGGGCAAATGTCTGACATCACCCCTCTCAAGAATGTTGGGGAGAATATGGGCGTAGATAATTGCCATATGCGTGATTATCTGTGATACCAGTAGCTAGATTTTTGATAGAGTACTCATTTCCTCTCTTGTAGATGACGTTGAAGGGACCCTCCCACGATTGATCCAAACTTACCGCTTCTAGGAGTGATGTAGATTTGGTAGTACAACACCATGTCAGACACTTGGAATGTAGGCAAGGGGGTACAAAACTCATTGGAAGCCTGCCCTTCTTTTGTCACTGTTTTTTTCTAAATTGGTCATATCTTCAGATTGGAGTTGAATTATGCACTGAGCCAATCTTCTCATAACTATCTCTGGTTATTCAACTATAGAAGAGAATACATTCTTAGCTAAGAGGGCAGGTATGCCTGGTTCCCGCCCATAAAAGACATGGAATTGAGACATTTTTTAATTCTGGTGATAGCTAATATGGTGTGACATAAGAGCACTAGGTGATATTTTTAATTTAACCGAGGTAAGCTGACCAGGGGACAGACATTACCAACTAAAACTAACTATCATAATAAAAAATAATGATTCAAACAAAACGCCCAAGATGGTTGGATCGATTGAATCATACCTTTCAAAATATCCAACCAGGTGGGCAGCGAATACTGCTATCCCTCCATGGTGGATGGGGAGGGGGATTGTGGGGCTCGTCTTCAACCGCATCCATCTCATCCCAGAGTAGGGTGCATTTTAAGGCAGATAGTAAGGGTGTGGGGGAATTAGCAGCATGGGGTTCAATATTCTTGATGACTGGAACTTCCGAATAGTTGCCAGACTTCATAATGGCAACAATGTATTTGCCCAAAGCGTCTTCAGCTTTGAGGTGGGCATTTGAAAGTTTAACAAACATGGCAATGTTGGTTCAGGTTATTTTTGCTTTTGGATTCCGTGCTACTGTTACCACGTTCTGGATGGCTTCAGTGACGTTTTTGTGTAAAGTTTTTATATTGATCTTACTTTGTGTAGTAATATCTTTGGGGATAATGGGAGGTGGAATTCCTCCTTCGAGCGCAGCCACAGATTTGGTGGCAGCTTTGCGGAGTGGATGGCAATCTGGTGTGGTAAATGCTTCTACTACAAGCTAGTGTTCGCTGTAGAATGGTTTGGCATTAGGTTGTGGGGCATATTTCTGAGGTGGGAATTTTGCATCCCATTCTGCATTACAGAACTGCTCGACTTGCAGTGACAGTTCATCAATGACGTTACCTGATTTGTCAATTTCTTCCAATAATTCCCATGGGTTTTAGTTGAATTGGATTGGGGAATCAGCGTATGGTTGAGGTTTGTTTGATTCATTTGTGGAAGCATGGGATCGAACTGGGATCCAATCAGATGCTTGATTGAAGGAATTATTTATGGCATTAGGGTGGGGAGGAGGCTGATTGGTGGCTGTAGGTGTAGCTGCAGCAACAGGATTCGGGTGTGGAGGAGGTAGGATTGTGCCCCATACCTGAAATTGTACAGGGTGGGCAGCGGATTGGAGGTTGGCAGATGAGTCATCTGATCCATCTGAAGTGGTTGAGTAGGGGCACTTGCAAATCAAGTGTTCTAACTTGAAACATGATGGACAGTAACATCGATGAATCCCCCCTTGGGTTAGGACCATCTAGTACTAAAAAAAGAAACATGATGGACAGATTGTCTGCCCGCCCTTGACGCGGGCCCAAAATGGATGGTAGGGCGCTGAGGGAATAATGGTGCATGGCGGAATTGCCGCCACAATTTTACTAAATTCAGGGCTTATCATGACATAATCCCGAGGC
Organism: Massospora cicadina; assembly: GCA_022478985.1. Classification (NCBI taxonomy): domain Eukaryota; kingdom Fungi; phylum Entomophthoromycota; class Entomophthoromycetes; order Entomophthorales; family Entomophthoraceae; genus Massospora; species Massospora cicadina. Next base: position 12,738 of record JAKSZP010012472.1, read on the forward strand.
CCAGCAAGTCATGTGGCCCCATTTGGGACCACAAATTGTAAGATGGGGTTGGAGCCATAGGCTGCCAAACCGTCCATCAGCTCCTGGTGGAGCACTTCAGGGGGAGGTGGGTGGGCAGGCCAGCAAAATGGACCACCAAAGTGGTGTCCACTGGGAGCTGAGTCTGAGTTGTGGGGAGAGGGGTGCCCTGGAAAACCAGGGGCACATTTGCTATTGGCAGCGTCAGCTTTTCAGGTGAAGCCAAGTTTAAAATACCCCTTTAGAAGGGCAAAAATCAATTAATCCGGTGGGTATCATCACCGCCTGTGCCATTTTTGATAATGGCTTGGTCGTGGTATGGGAATAGTTTCCCATATTTGACCCTTAGGCCATAGCGCATGTTGCTCCAGGGGAGTACTAGGGGGCAGCGTGGTACCACTTGGGTATGAGCAAGGTGGGCGTCCAGGTTCTTGGGCAGAATGAATCAGCCCATGGGTTTGGAATGACTGGGTGAACCAGTCCTAGCGCGTTTTCCTACAAGACGGAAAATGGTGGGGGGAGTTTCGCCGCTGCCCCACGCTGGAGCAGCTGGCAGAGAATCTGAGGACATCGGATCAAAACTACTATGGGCGAATTTGGTTTGTTTTATAAATTTGTGTAATTTGGCTCAGAAAGTTATGCCAAGCGGAAAGAGTAGCACTAGGTAGATATTGATCCCAGTGAAGAGGATCAGAGGAGGCCAGTTTTAAAAGAATGGAAATCAAGGTTCCATTTTCTCTTTCCACGGTCCCATTGATGGAGGGGTTATACTGAGCTGAGAAAAATTGTTGTGCTCCCATAGATGTGGCCAGGATTTTAACTACTCTGGAGGCGAAGTTCTTACCATTAACGCAGAGTAGTACTTTGGGACAGCTGTGACGTGTGAAGATGTGTTGGTGTAAAAGGAGGTGGTGGCCTTGGCATTTGGGCAGGAAGAGCCACGGCTTCAACCCACTTAGTGAAGTGGTCAATAGACACTAGGATAAATCTGTTTTCACTAGTAGCCTGAGGAAGGATATCTACTACATCCAATCTGATGGTGTGGAATGGTTGCTGAGGTTAGTTGGTTGATATTGGTATCTAGTCTTGAATATGGATTGCTTCTTAAATGTAAGGAAGGCTTCCAAGACGTCAATAATAGATTCCATCATACCATCATAATATAACCGATCCTTAATCCACCCATAAGTTTTCTTTGCTCTACATGACCTAGGGTGGAAAGAGCTTCTGAGATAGCAGGTACACATTCCGAGGGTCAAAAGTAAGGTAGCCATTTTGTCCCCACCTTCTTATACAACTTCCCATTATCAACTTTTTGTGTTATGGGAATGCTGGGCTAACATCTTCTGAACAAGATCATCTTCATACCTCCCAATCATTGGGGGTCATTAAGAGGTCATGTAACCTCTCCACCTCACTATTATCCAAGTGAAGGACTAGTAGCTGAGTCAACCCATCAACATTCAAGTGATGGGTTCCAGCATGGTGTTCAATCTTCATGTTGTAAGGCTGGAGCTTTAGAGCCTAGCGAGCTATCTGACTAGTAGGATCCTTCATGTTCTGTAACCACTTTAGGAATGTGAGGTCCATAATTACAGTGAAGGTGGTTCCATATAGAAAAGGGCGGTTTTGATTTCAGCCAACAGAACAACAAGGCACTCCTTCTCCGTTACACTGTAGTTGCGTTCCACCTTGGACAGCAACTTACTAAAATAGGATATAGGATGATTTGCACCATGTTCATCTAAAAGAGCTAAGATAGCCTCAAGGCATAGTCTGAGGTGTCAGTGAGCAATATGAAAAGTTTATTATAATCTGGGTGCCGTAGGATAGGACATTGAAGTAGTAGTTGCTTTATTGTCTCAAAAGCGGCTTTTTGTTCAGAACCCCAATAGAAAGGGGTATTCTTAAACTTTACCTTTCTAGTTGCAATCACAATTACAACCTATTCAATTCAAGACTGAATCTAGTTTGATAATCTCACAGAGGAGATTAGTCTTCACCCATGTCAGGGATCAGTTGGGCAAGCAAGGTAAGAGGAGCAGGTGGAAGGCCCGCGGCCTCCAACGTTCAAAAATGCCCTGGAGAATCTGGCGGAATTGACAAAGATACTAAGAAACCGGAGGTCACTATTTCCCCAGAGATACTCGCATGGCAAGCACGATGCAACCAGTACATCAACATGCCACACTCCCAGCCACTTTCGTCGGTGGAATTTGGAGTCCGCGTGTTTCTGGACATCCAAAAAATGGCCTTATGGGAGAAATTTTGTGAAGATGTACACACAATTTTCCCAACCACGGTGTACGTTGCACCTTACTCCATGTCACGTGGTTGGCTGGACCTAGGTTTTGAAAGCAAAATGGCAGCAGACGAGGCTGCAGTGGTGCACATAGTGGTCAACCTCCCCGAAGGGCAATGGGTCGTTGAAACTAAATGCACCAGATGGACAAAATCAAACCAAATTTTACTCACGTTTGACTTTTTGCCTACTACGGTAAAACGTGACAATTTGGAACAACACCTGAAAGATGGTCTCGCCATATACAGCAAAATACAATCTTTTGAAATGCAACGCTTCATGCTGATGCCACACCTGTGCACCGGCAAAGCCATTGCAGTTCAGACCCCAGCTGAGGAGATTGCAAAGGACCTAACCCAGATCCCGCACTCCACTTTTATTGATATTGCAGGGCATACCACCCACCCATTCTGGGTGACCGTGGACAGCGCGCCCCCCATTTGCACCCACTGTGATGCATTAGGCCATAAAACACACGCATGCCCCATCAAGGAGGGCGTCACATTCCAAGAGCACCCCTTGGTGGCCATGGCCAGTGGAGAGGTGCACTACAAACCAACCACAAGCACCAAGGAGGCCTTCCCGTGGGGAGCACAAGGCTGCTACCTACTGGTAAAGCCTATCTCCCCACAAGAGCAGAAGAAGGCCAAGCAGGCCCGTAGGGCTGCAGCCAAGGAAGTGGCCAATGCCACCACCACTATCCCACACTCACAATGCCAGGAGGACATGGAGACCTTCGCGGTGGAAGCAACTTGGGAATCCATCAACCAATCAGATTGAGAAGCCCATGCCGAGCAGGCCACTCAATCTGAGGATCTGATGGGAGATTCGATCTCACCCAATCATTGCACCCAAGCTCCAGTTGAAACTGACTTGGGACCCATCCCAACTGAAAAAAAAAATTTTGACCCACTCAACGGTGCACCAAACTCACCCACACCACAAAAAATTTTTCTGACGTCTGAAAAACAAAAAGCAAAGGCTAAAGCCAACGCAACTCTTTCCACAAAAATCAACAAAATTCTGATAGCATTGCTGCTAACACCCACGCTGCTGTGAAGGCCCGCGGGGATCTAGAAGAGGATGGTAGGCCCAAGTGCCCCACCCCTCGCACCTAAGGTGCGATGGGGGAAACCTTCACTCTAGGGACGTTGAATATTGCTGGACTCAAGGCCTCCCCATCCAGGCTAGGAAACTGAGTTTTTTACAACACAATTTACCCATGGATATCCTGGCCATCTAGGAGTCCCACTGTCCACAAGGTTCCGAGGAAGCTTGGAAAACAATGCTCCTCCCATCCCTATCCTTTTGGTCGATGCACTGTGGGGTGCTAATTTGGAAAAATAACTTTTTCAAATTTTTATCCTCAGAAACATTCCTAAATGGCTGAGTGCTTGTTGTCACCTTCTCGTGAGCTGACATTGCGCACACAATTGTCAACATTTACGCCCCAAACGGTGCACATGAGCATCAGGAATTTTTCTCATTGGTCAAATCCCTCCCATTACCCCCTGATTCTTTCCTAGTTGGCGACATGAACTGTTGGCTAACCTCATCAACGGACCAGTAGCCGCCCTCACCCAACGCCCCCAGGGTCACGTAGAACTACGCGTTCTAAAAGCCACCCTTGGGTTAATGGATGTGCTGCCACAACATGCCCCACTGCTCAGAAACATGACGCGTCCCCACGTCCACAACGGCCAATTAAGGTCCATGACCCTCATTGACCTTATTCTAACGCTGGCGAAATTCCAACCCCACATCTCCCACTTCAAGACAATAAAATTGGAATTCTCCAACCATCGACTGGTCTCGCTAAACTACCACCTACCTGTCACAGCTGCTAAGGCCCCACATTGGTACAAAATCCGCCCCCTGAGCTCGCGTCGCCAGGATTTTCCACGTGGGTAGAAGAGGCAACTATGGCAAAAAAGTTTGTTGCACCATTTTGCGCGGACCCCATTTCCACATGGGCAACTTTCAAAGATGACACCATCCGCCACTCTCGCCATCTCTCCTCCAAACGCTCACGAGCCACATCAGCGGTTATCTCATGTGCTCTGGCAGAATAAGCACACTTGGAGTCCAACATCCCAGTTACAGGATACAGCTCTGCATGGGGATGGAAGTGGGCGGAGGCAGCTGCCCACCTCAATGCACTCAAAAGACAACACAAACATTGGGTTTGTGTTCAGTACAGGGCCACACGCATCACAAAAGGTGACAAGTGCACCGCACATTTCTTTAAAAAAATTTTGCACCACGCCAGAGCGTGGCCTGCACACAGGTGCAAAGATCGGATAATTTTATTGCGGATACACTGGCTGAAGTGGCAATTGAAATGCAACAGTATTACTCCGAGTTGTACCAATCTGACCCAATTCAGCTGGCCGAAGTGGCAGAATTTCTCAACTGAGCCCACATCCGCTCCATTTTCTGATACCCAGGAATAATGAATTTGATTACTCTGAACAAATTATGGACAGCCATTCATGGTGCATCAAACTGAAAAAGCCCAGACCCAGATGTCATTCCATATGAGTTCTACAAAAATTATTTCAAATATATATCACCATTGCTGCTCGCCTCACTTAACCAAAGCCTGATGGAAACGCGCCTCCTACCAGGAGGACATGAGGCCTTCACTGTCACACTCTTCAAGAAAGGGGATAAGCTAGACTTAGCCAACTGGCGCCCCATTTCTCTTGAAAACAGACACCAAAATTTTAACAAAAATCATGGCTAACCGTTTAGGGACTGTAGCAGCTACCACCATCTCCCCAGAACAATTTGGTTTCATCCCCAGAAGGTCGATTTGGGATAACGTGCACTCTGTGGCTAATTTATGTCAGTCCACAGCCTCTGAGGCACTTGTAAATTTGGACCAACAAAAGGCCTATGATAGAGTAAACTGGGAATACCTCAGGGCCTGCCTCCATCAATTCCGCCTACCCCCTCGCTTCATCAACTGGGTAATGCTGCTCACAGAATCTGCAACAATGGAAGTGCGTGGCCCTGGCTTCCTAACGGAAGTAGTCCGCCCTCAAAGGGGCTTGTGACAATGGGACCCCCTCAGCCCACTCTTATACAACTTCAGCCTTGACCCACTACTGCAAAATGTGAATGCCCAACTCACTGGGGTCCATGTGCCAGGCCAAGCTCCAATCAAGATAATGGCGTTCGCAGATGATTGTGTGGTTGGGGTGTCTAATAATCAAGATGCACGCGCGCTTGAAGCTCTCATCCAGGAGTATTCCTGAGTAAGCAACGCGGCACTGAACGCTTCCAAAACTGAAATTACCCTCCTTGGTCGGTTTCAGAGCTGCTGGACCCCAGCAATTAGTTCCCAACCCGGCCCATCTGCTCGCCCACATCCTCGCCCTACTAATTCAAAACACACCGACCCACTGGTGCTCCCCTTCGTGCCACGTCCTACCATAGGACCAGTACGCCATCTGGGCGTGTGGATGGAGGCAAGTGGATACACGTCAGCAGAAATGGAGTGCCATATTCTGGATAACGTGACGAAGCGAATCGCCTCTCTCAGAGCCCACCCTACTTCCCTTATTGGCAGGATTGTTTTAGCCAACTCCATGCTCCTCTCCAAAGTCTGGTTTGGAGCCCATGCCATCCCCTCTCCCCAAGCTTCTACAAATCCTTGTACGCCTTGCTTCAAGGATGGCTTTGGTTGGGCCGCCTTCCACCAGTGCGGCTAGAGGTCATGTTTGGCCCTCACCATCATGGTGGCATGGGCCTGCTTGACTTCATAGCCCATGCCGCCCAAGATCCTGGGCACCTGGATTGTGGCTGTCACCACCCCTACACTCCCCTCCCAACACTGGTCCCGCGCAGCCCGCTCCAACTTCTCCCGCGCCTTGGGCCTCAACAATCCATTGAACCTCCACTCCCTGATGAAATACCTCACATCACACACATCAACCACAGGTCCTCACGGGACTAAAACCCACTACAAACGAATCCTACTCTCCATGCGGAGCGCTGAGTGGAGAATTCGTATTAGTGGAAATACAACCCAAAGAGGCCGCCCCTCTCCTCAGTTCACACAAGAGGTACAGGGGCTACCCATCCATGCTGGCGTGATCCCCACACGGCCCCATGTCCTATCCAGGGTGGACCACCTAGTCATGATGGACATCCCTTACTCCATTGAGACCCAAAAAATATCTGGAAATATGTACACCATCCTCTGTTGCAACCTCAAGTCCGCTCCCATGTGTGGCGCTGCCTGAGGCGGGTGTATCTTACAGTGAGCGCTCTAACGCTTTACACTCATCCTGTGTCGTGTGTGGCCAGTATGGAACGCTGTTTCACCGCCTGGAGAAGTGCCCTACCTCTAAAGTGATATGGCGCGAAGCTCAACGTCTTCTGGGCCAGGATCAAACGCATCCCTTCAGTCTGTCAAGAGATATGTTCGCTCTATCAATGGCCTCCCCCCTTCTGCCCTCCCTTCATGCTTTAGTGGGTGCAATCGCCATGTGGACCATCCACACGATCATCTTAGATGCCATCGCAGGCTCCACCCCCACCCTCCCAGAAGTGGTCCACAGATTTCGGTCCCATTTGGTGGATCACTTTCAAGCGTGGATGTTTGGATACCTCCCACCGCGTCACTGAAAGATGGTCTCCTCCTGGTTCCCAGTCTGGTTCATCAAATCAGACCCCTTCCTCCACACGTGCTCAATTGTGGCTATGGCCCCTTCACACGTTTCCTCCCCCTCCTCATAAGTGGCGTTCCCGCTGGCAACAAGAGATAGCATCGCTTCTCTGGGGTGCCTCCCCTGGTACTAATTTTTGTCTCTTCTGAGTCATATTCGGAAGTGTCCGTCCCATGGTCGGCCTTCCCCACAATAAATTAAATAAAGGGGTATTCTTGGTTAACAGCTGGACAAGGGGCTCACTGAGTTGGGCAAACTTAGGGATGAACTGATGGTAATACCCCATCATCCCTAGAAATACCTGAATATCATGTAGATTTTTAGGGGCGGCATTTTTGAGATGGCTTTGACCTTGTCCTGCATGGGTTGAATTTCAACTTGGGAAATGGAGTGACTAAGGAAATTCAATTTCCTTTTGAATAAGGTACACTTCGAGGGCTTCAACTTAATATTAGACTTGCATAACCTCTAAAACACCTCCTTCAAGTGATCAAGATGTTCGTTGAAGGCTTTTGAGAACACTATTATGCTATCAAGATAGACTATGACACAAGTTAACTTGAGGTCCTTTTAGATGTGATCCATCGCATGCTGAAAAGAGGCAGGTGCATTGCACAACCCTTGGGGTAATCGTGTGGGCTGGAAGAGACCTTAACTACATATAAGAGCGCATTTCTCCTGATTTTGAAGAGGAAGGTCCATTTTCCAATAACCACTGGCCAAGTCCATAGCGGTGAAGACGTTAGAGACAGAGAGTTGGGCCAGGGAGTCATCAATGCGAGGGATAGGATAGCTACCTTCTTAGTGAGGCTATTTAAGCTAAGGTAATTTGTGACTATATGATGACCTCTATTTTTCTTTTTAATTAGTAATAGAGGTGAAGACCATGGGCTTTGAGAAGGGACAAGTAACCCCGCGTCTAATAACTGCTGGAGCTTCATCCTCATCTGCTGTTTCTCCACCTTTGACTTACAATAGGGTTTGGACCTTGTAGGCCAGGCATCAGTTACATCAATGGAGTGGCACCAGCCCTTCATGTGGCCATAGTCAGTATCTGATTTAAAGAATATGTCACTTTACTCGTCTAATAAGTTATGAACTTTTTTCAACTCCTTTGGGGTCAGCTCATCCTAAAATATGAACATTGGGCAAGGCGCACACCATGTTGTCCATGACTAAGCCCAAATCCGCCATAGAGCCAATGGAGTGGATATGTTCAATGTTCTCCACTGGGAGTAGGAGCATCTGACATTCTCCTGGTGTCTCCGTATGGCCATATCCTTGCTGGTGAGGTTTCCCAGTAGAATGGTAATTGGCCTTTGGTAGGCTGGGTCTAGTATCCTAAGCAATACATGAGGCTCCAAGGGGCTAACGCCCTCAATAGTTATGAAGTGTAACAAGCAATGGGCTGGTATTTGTAGTGTGATTTTAGTGTCAACCACTCTTTGTTCACCTGGCTTAATAAAGATCTCGTCTGTAGCGTAGAAAGGAATAACGTCCCTAGCATCCAATGAATCAGGCAATTTATTTATGTTGCTCCCAGAAGTGAAATAAGGCAAAGTCATGGCTGAAAAGGGGTATTCGACCATGTAAGAGTTTACGTGCTTTCTGGGTTCTTTAGTGGATAAGGCTAAAGGGACTTTGTAGTTGAGTAACGAGAGGACCCCTTGCTGAAGGTTGATTGAACCTTCATAATATCATAAATTGGGTACCAATGAGAATATTATATGCGTTGTTGTCCAAAGCCACATCATGGGCTGATAAGACAAGCTTCCCAATACAAATGGAAAGGGAAGAATATGCCCCAATGGCGCAAGTGTTGTTTAGACTAGCAGTTCCTAATTCTTGCATGTAATCCAAGCCAGGCGCTAGCTTTATCTTCTTGATAAGCTTAGTGGAGATCATGTTGACTGGTGAGCCAGTGTCCAAGATGGCCAGTATTTGGACTTTTATATAACCACTTCAACTTTGGTGAGTGTTCCTCCAAAGTTAGGCGATAAAGCTAAGAAATCCTTGAGCTGGATATTGGGGGTTAGTTTTTGAGTAGTCTTGGGGTATTTATCCAAGATGGATTTCTTAGTATGAACCTGCTGAATAGGGCAAGTCAAGATAGCTAATAATTGATCACTGTCACTGGTTGTGTCAATAACTTTTGGACACCTTAAAATTTGGCTGAGGTAAATTTCCTCATGTATGGTGGTCTCATCTACTCCTCCAAAGTCAAATGATTAGGAACCTCTATTTCTGCAGGGGCTCCTAATTTATAGTAACTGACGTCATCATAACTCCCCTCAGATTCTTCCCCAAGAGTATTCTGCACAACTGGCAATGCTGCGATTGAGGTAGGGTAGACTGCCACAGAAGATTTTATAGCCTTTGGGAGCGCATTTACCATCTTAGCTGGAGGGGAAGGCAAAGCGGCTTTGGAAGCTTATGCGGGAGTATGGTATTAACTACCTCACAGGGCTCTGAATTATAGGAGGGAGTGATATCAGTTGTGAATAACACTGAGGAAGCAGGTTTTACTGGGGCAGGTACAGCTGTGCTCACCCCCAGATGTTCTACATGTGAAAGCTCTTCAACAATTAGAGCTGAAGGTTTCACCTCAGCTTCATTTGGTATGGCACATAAAGGGAATTCATCCACATCTAAAAAAGCCTCTTTGATGCTACAGATGGATTTAAAATAGCATTTTACTGAGATGATATGCCTAGCTAGAGAGGGCTGAGAAACTAACATAGTTAACAGGATGGCGATAGCATCATTAAGGGTAAGCATGTTTGAGGTTTACAACCTTTGCGCAGCGAGGTAAAATTGTTCAGCAAAGGCAATGGATGATTCACTTTCATAAATGCTAAGGCGCAGAAAGGCCTTTTTTCCCTGAGTAAACTCTTCTTTGATCCAAATTTCAGTCAAGAGAGACTCCTTCACCTCTTCCCATTTGTGCAAAGGGTCCAGGTAAGGAACTATCATCTTTTGCGCTAGGCGGATTAAACAAGGAAGGATGTGTTGAACCTTTTGTTTGTCCATTTACTCATCTATGACAGCTTCATAGATGTACAAAAAAGTAGCAATGCTCTCTTCTCCAGGGATGTACTTGTCTTTTAAACGTGGTTTTGTGGGTGCTGCTCAAGTTCTTGGAGACGGGATAGAGCGCTAGTTAGTTGCTTTTCCAGAGCAACTAAACGTGATTCAATTTAAAGAGGAAAAGAGGGAGGGTTACTCATGTTTATAGCCTCCATTTGTGACGATTTATTCAGTGTACAGGAGTCCCCTGTAGTGAGCACCAATTTGTAGAAATCCAGCTTGGTTGTGCTCGCTAGTGCTTACACCTTTGGATCCCACAAAAGTTTGATAAAATTAAAAAATAAGCACTAATAAAGACTTGGGTTCTTAAGGTTTTTTATTAGCAGTGTGGGGTAAAGAAAGGAAAGGCAGTTCCCTTAAATCTGACCAATCCATATTTAAATGTGTCAAAGGTTTGAGGGAATTCGATAGTAAATTTGGAACATCTTGTCACCATCCAAATTAAAAAAATATGAAAAAGCAGCCTACTGAAGCCTAGAATATTTTCTTTGCCTGGGCTATATGATGGATAGGAAATTAACGCCTGGAATTACATGCCAGTATGGTTATGCTTTAATGAGCTTCAGCCAATTCTCATCAGAGGAATTTTTTACCTCAGGGGCTCCCACTACGCCTATAAAAGGGGTTATCCCCACATAGGTGCATGAAGGGACCTGGTTGTGTCTGGGGGTGTTCCATTCAATGGACGCCCCAGGGTCCACTGCATGGTTGGATAAATCCAACTGCTTGACTTAATGGTTGTTGCCCTAGTATTTATCAAAATTGTGATACCCCAATTTTTGGGGTTCCACTGAGAATTGACCAAGGTCTTTTGGTTGATGAAATCGTTATTGTTATTTAAATCACTCTTAGGTTCATTGTAAACTTGTAAATGGCTGACATTTCCCCATTTTGGCTAATTTCAACCCAAGACATTCTTCCTTTGTAGATTATAGGGCAAATGTCCGACACTGGCTTCTTGCCCCTTCTGGAAAGCCTTATAGGAACTGAAAAATTTGCACTAACCATCAGGAATAATTATGCAATTTGCTATGGCAGATTGATACCCAATATTGGTCCTGATCAATTTGGATCTGACCTGCCTAATTGAATTAACATCAAAATTTATTACAAAAACTTTTTTCTGCTGCGATTGCACTTGGTGTGATTATGCCATTTCAGCATACAGCAGGTTGCACTCACGGCCAGACTACCTAAGGGCGGTTACATTGATTAGGGAGAGATTTTATTGTGCTTTTATCTGTTATGGATATGCTCATATTTACTGGTTTGGAGGAGAACAGTGGTTGAGGTTTTCCTAGCCTAAATATAACTTTATTGATCTATTTTTTCCGGATATAGGATTAGATTATTGGAAGAAATTAAACTGGCAGAAGAAACCTCCTGCAGGGGTGAATTGCCACAAACCCTATGATGACAATAGCCTCTGGCTATCACCACTTCCCAAACGCACCCCAAATTCCCTGTACCAACTCATGGGTAGTTGGCAGAGGGTCAGAGGTATGTCTTTCAAGGGGTATTCTGTCACTCAACTACATCTACCATATGGGCTAAATCACTTATGGTGACAAGAGAAATTCTGCTGTCCTCCTCCCCTTCTTGGTACAGAATAGGAATTCCTTATAGTTAAGCTGCAGGGGAGGCTCCCTAAGACTTACAGGTCAGAGATCTGTGTAAGGGGCAGTGTAAGTCCGGGGGGAGTAACCCCTGCAGCTGTATTGGAAGATATTCCCATTTTGGACAAAGAAGAGTTAGAAGCCAGCAGCTTTTCCCTCATCACCTGGGAAATTTTCCATGTGGTAGACATGAAGTGGGTGACAGAATACCACTTAAGTTTGCATTGTTTTCCCTTATGTTAACCACTCATGAGTTATTATAGAGAATTTAAGGTGTGTGGGGAAGTGGTGGCAGCCAGAGGTCTCCGCCAGAAGGGGGTTGGTAGCAATCCTTACCATTGGCGAGTTGTCTCTGGCAGTTCAAGTTCCGCTGATAGTAGTAAATTGAAATCTGCAAAAATAAATTGGGAAAATTGGTTTCAGGTGTGGGTATTCCACTCCGCTGTGGCCCTTCATCATCAAAAACTGCAAGTTATCCCTGATAGGTATGGGAAAAACAACATCTTATTGACCCAGTGGGACCAGCAATATATGGCCTGGCCATGGATGCCCCCAGTCACCTACTGAATGAAGCGATGCCAATCTGTTAAGCAAAGCCATATCATGAGGGATAAGTTGGTGGCAAATTTTGAGAATGAATCAGCTTCCAGTCCAGATCAACCTGGTATCATAGAATTTTAAGATACCAATCTGCCATAATCAAAAATTGATAAATTAATCCCGATGGTGAGTGAAATTGTCTAGGTCCTTAATCTGCTTATGAACTTATAAGGAAGAAGACCCCAACTGGTTCCACTGACACCCCATTTTTCTTCCCTTGATCATTTTGGGTTTAAGTAAAATTATTAATTTTCCAAATCTATTGGTGAGTTAGATTATTTGTTATATATATAGTGTAATGATTTCCCATCGTGGGGATCCCTGTAAGCATTGTAGTGGAACCACTATATTTGGATCAAGAGCAATTCCCGTTCTGCTCAAAAAAGGGTTGAGCCAGCACCTGTGCCTCTGACCACCCAGGGAGATATGGCCCATGTGGTGTATGAGAGGTGGGTTATGGTGACCCCCTGAGACTTGCTTTGCCTCTCCCAGCGTTATCATCCACCAAGGTAGTGGAAAACATTTGGTGGGTTTGCCAGGAGGTTGTGAAATTGTGCAAAAAACCACAAACCTGCCAAGATACCACTATTATGTCAATGATACTTGTCCCCAACAGGTATGGGGGTGATCAACCCCTTTCCCACCGACTGGGTCCAGCCTTATGTGGCTTAGCCCTGGGCACAAACTTCCATCCACCAAAAATGCCACCGCCATAGCAAATGCATGTGTTTGATAAAAAAATCAAATTTGAGTAATGAGACCAAATCAAATTTGGCTAGCAATTTGTCATATATTTACCTTTGCAGACTAAATATAATATTGCTGTAGGTCAAGTTCTTCTAGAAAAGGGAAATATCAGCCATTTGCAATATTCTGATGTTGTTAAGAGCTTTTTTATTAAAATAAATAATAAAAAAGTTGAGGAAATTGGCCAAAAGTCCCTAGCCAATTCTTAGTGGAACCCCATTAATTGGGTTAACACTAGTTCTAAACCTGTATGGGCACTAATAAAATCAGCTGGTCAGATTCCTCCAACCTCACCACAGACTTCAGGGGAATCATCGGAAGGCACTCCCCTGACCCCAACAAAGTCCTTCAATGCACCTGCACAGGGACCCCCCTTTTATAGGCTTGGTGGGGGTCCCCCAAGGTGCAAGAAATTTCTTGGGTGGTGATTGGCTCAAGTTTGTAAAAATGTTACCTCATGGATACATTTGGGCCAATCAGATTTCCTCTTCCTTCACTCCGCTGCCCTGATGTGAGGTTCTGAGTTATGATACACTATTCCTTCATATTTCCTAATTTGGACTCATGCAGGCTATATCAAACATATTCCCAAATTCTCCCTTAGCCTTCAAAATTACTTTAAATATTAGATAGTCGGAGGTCAAGGAGTATTGTTTTTACCCTTATTGCGCATTTAATAAAAATCATAAAATCCATTTTTATTAGCGCTTTAGTTATTTATTTAAATTTATATAAAATCTTTGTGGAATCCAGCAGCCATCAGGCACTAAGCGAGCTTAAATTGGCTGGATTCCCACACAGTTCAAATCCATGTTAGTTGAAGTTTAGGTCCAGGAACTCAATCCTACAGCTTGTTTGAATTTATTCCTGATGGTAGTTGTGCAAATGATGCAATTTTCCCAGCAAACTTATAAGCAGTGGTCTCCAACAGGTACCATTGCCGCTCCATTTCCTTAATCTTCCCTCTTTTTATATAAAACTTGATAAAACCCAAAATTCCAATACAAAGTGCAAATTTTAAAACCAAAAGGTGTGATGATCTCTGGTCAAAGCACCCCCTGGCTAGCCTTCATGGCTGGTTTACTCATTTTCAACATGTCAAATTGGACAGCTGTGCCTGCGGCATTATGGCTTTGGTTCTGGGTATTTCTCACCTGGAGTTCCAGGCTAGGCTTAATATTATCATGCTCCATAACAGGCAGGGATTTGGGGTTTAGACCCTTTTTGGTACTAAAGGGGTTCATAATTTATCCAGCATGATAGCTGGAGCCAAGGGCCTTACATGCTGGCAGTATATCAGGTAAACTATTGAGATTGGGGTTAAATTTATCAATATTCTAATATTTTTAGAAGGCCCTAACAAAGGGTGAAGTACTTAATCTTACCTATAAGGGTTTAACACTATAATAAGCTTTTATAATTTTTAAACCACATATCCTTTATAGTTTACTTGTTTAACATGTTTCCTCAGATAATTGGATCTGGCTCTAAGGCCTTGTTATAAAAATTGGCGTTATCATTGAGATATGCTGTAAGGGATTTTGCACAGGATTTGACCCACTGAGCAATAGGACCAACAATATGAGGATAGTTGCCCTTGAAACAACAGAATAAACTTATTTAATAAATATGGAGCACTTGCTCCCACTATAATTATTTTTATTTAATATAATAACTACAGCGGATCCTCACTGTTCTTCTCAAACTAAACTAATAACAACCTCCCCTCTCAATCATCTCATCTCACTTATATTGTAGCAACTATGGATGATACTGCTTTCATGGCTTAGTAATTCAATTTGCCATATCTCATTTGTTCCACCAATTCTTCATTTGTTAATTTCCCAATCACCTAATTCAAAGCGATTTCCTAACAACCCAATATCACTCATTCTGAGGCGCTCAAATAATCACAACTCATATTAAACTTGGCAGATTCCATCCGTTCTGCCATATTGACTTAGGGCTTATTGTTCAGTCATATCAGAATCATGACATCACCCCCCCTTTGACTGGATGATAAGGCTCCTATTGCTTATATGCCTGGAGGAACTTTGCATGCACTCAGTTGATGATTTGATCACTAGCGGGGTCCTTGATAATATATGCATCCATACCTTTCTTCTCAATAATTTCAAATGGCCCAATACAGATAATAGCCAACTTGTGTCTCCATCTGAACCAATGTTGATTATGGAATAGAACCATGTCTCCATCTTTGAACTGTGCTAGGCCACTTTGCGTACCTGATCAGCTGCCTGATTTTGATTTTTTTGGCTAAGCTAAATGAGTATACTTCAGTTTGTAATTTAATCAGCATATTTGTTAGGGCAGTCAAAATAGCATTTCAGATCCATTCTTCCAGTGTCCTCTACACAAGCATATAGAAGCTCAGGCAGGGTGGGGTGCCATCCATAAAGAAATTAGAATGGGCTTTTCCTCATGGAAGAATAGTAGCTACTGTTGTAGGCAAACGCCATGGTAGAAAGGAGAGTACTCTAATAAGAGAGCCTATCCATAACCAACTTCTGTAGATGTTCACCAGGGTCCCGTTGACCCATTCAACCATTCCGTTGGACTTGGGGTGATATGGGGTTTAAGAAACCCATGGATGACCATCATTTCATTGAGCTTTGGAAGTATGTGATAGGTAAAATTAGTGCCGTTGTTAGTAAGGATAAACTGCATGCACCCATGATGCTGAGTGATGCATTCCATTACAAAATTAGCCACAGTAACAGCCCACAGATCCTGAATGGCCCGCGCCTCAACCCACCTGATCAAGTGGTCAATTGCCACCAGGATATACTTTGACTGGTTAGCTCCCATTGGCAGAGGGCTGACAACATCAAGGGAAACCTTATGCCGAGCAATTTGCGGCTTCACTAACTGGTATGAGGTCTTCCAGTGGAACAGCTTTTTCACTTGGCACTGGTGAGAGGAGGAGATAGTATCAAGCACATCAAAGTTCATGCTTTCCCAGTAATACTGAGGCCACAATAATTCCAATGTCTTGCGAATGCCACCATGCCCAACTGCCTTATGTGCACTCATGATATTGTTAAGACGCGTTGATGGTTGCGGAAAGTTTACTGTTGAGTTGCCAATCCACTTGTACAACTCACCATTCTGCTAAAAGTATTGGCTCACATTTCATTCAACGCCTTGATGACTTGGGGTGGCTCATCATTGTACTTTCTGCTGAGCATCTTATCATACATAATATCACTCAGATCCACCATTACTGCAATAGTTGGTTGCCTCAACAAGCAATCAGCATTCTGGTGTTTTGCTCCTGGTTGGTGAAGGATCTCAAAGTTGTAAGCCTGTAGTTTAAGAGCCCTTCGTGCTAGATGGCCCTCAGGCTCCTTAAGGTTCTGCAGCCAGCGTAACAAGGCACGATCTGTTACAACTTTAAACTTTACACCATGCAAATATACTTTGAACTGCTTGTAAATATAATCACTGCTAAGCACTCCTGCTTGGTCACAGTATAATTACATTCATGGCTATTCAGGCTTTGGCTTCAGTACGCCACTGGGTGCTCCTCCCCCTCATCATCTTTTTGGGACAGAACTACCCTCACAGCGGAAAGAGATGCCTCCATCTGTATAATAAATTCCTTTTTGAAATTTGGATAGTGTAGCACAGGTGCATTGCTCAACGCTGTTCAAAGAGTATCAAAGGAGCATTGACAGTGTTCCATCCATTCAAATGTGGTATCCTTTTTTAATAACTCAAACAGTGGACCTCCAATACAACTAAAGTTTGGTATGAAGTGCAATAGTAGCCAACCATCTCTAAAAATACTTGTATATCTTGCTTACTGCTTGGTGTAGTCATCTTCCAAATGGCCTCCGCCTTAGCTGGTTGGGGCCTCAGCCCTGTTGCATCAACTACAAACCCAAGGTACTCTAGCTGATCCTTGAAAAAGTGGCATTTCTGGGGTTTGATTTTGATGTTGGCCTCAGCCAACCGGCGGATTACTTCTTCCAAATGGTTAAGGTGCTCAGAAAACGTGCAGGAGAAAACATTAATATCGTCAAGGTATACAAGGATGCATGACAGCTTCAAGTTGCCAAAGATAGTGTTCATCACCTGTTGGAAAGTAACTGGTGCATTACACAGCCCTTGTGGCATATGTGTCTGTTGAAAAAGCCCTTTTGATGTGATAATGGCGCATTTTTCTTGTTCCACCACAGGTAACTCAATCTGTCAATAGCCATATATTAATCCATTGCGGAAAAGTAATGAGCTCCCCCAACCAATCCAACACATCATCAATCTGTAAAAAGGAGTATGAGTCCTTTTTTATAATGCTGTTGAGCTTGTGGTAATCTAGTATTACTACCCGGTTGGTACCATCCTTTTTTTGACAATTAGGACAGGGGAAGACCATGGGCTCTTTGATGGTTCAAGAATTCCTTGCTCCAACAGTTTATCAATTTCTGCCGTGACAACTTCTTCCACTGCTCTAGATCAGTGGATTGGCTGAGATCTGATGGGGGGTGATCCCCAGTGTCCACTCGATGGATCACTCCTTGTGCGCACCCTAAATCATGATCATCAACAGCAAAGATCTCTTTGTACTTTTGAAATAAGGCTTCCGCTTGATCTTTCTGTTCTTCTGTTAACCCCATTAAATTTTCACACAGTACAACCGCCATTATGCCAAGCTGTGATTCAATGGGCAGACCAAATTGATCCAATTAACTGAACTCATGAACCTGGAGGACCTCTTCAACTGAAATGAAATGTAAATATGCAATGATTTAGTGTTGGCAGATTTGCATTGGTTTATCCTGAAGATTTGTTACCAGGACCTTGATCTCCTCATGCCTCAGGTGTATAATTCCTGGGGCCACATGAGGCTCAATCCATGATTGCTGATAGGGCCCAATAACCTCACCAAATAGCCCAGCAGATACTTTTACCTCTAACTCAGGCTTACGATTACTTGGTGTCCAGAGGGAATAGAAATAGGGCCAGCGGCACTAAGCGGTAGCCCTTGATATCCATAAATTTGGTGAGTAAGGGCCCAGGTCTTACTTTTTAGTTGATGATAGCGAACCAAAACCACCCCATCACCATATGCAAGGTTAATGTAACTCATGTGTACTGGATTCTTTGCTATTCCGCTGGAAGTGAAGTATATTGGGATCCACTGCCCCAGAATTTCAAATGTCTGATGTCATATCAACAACAGCCCCAAAATGGTGCATAAAAGCAGTTCTAATTAATAGGTCATAGTATTTTTGGTAACACTATAGCTGGGGATACAATGACAATTGACCCAAACTGCAAGGGTAGTGTGCTGTATGCTCCTTCAAAGACTGTGATTTCCGTACCTGCAGTCCCATACACCATATAATGCTCCACATCAGGCTTTAATGCCAACTTTGACATCAACTTTGTGGACACTATGTTGATTGGGGCACCCATATCAATTATTGCGCAAACTCAGGTTTTTGCTATGACAGTGCCACAGTAAGTACACTCAGAGTAAGATGCATCTGATTATTTTAAAACATGAACATTTAAATGATCTCTTTTTCCAAGGAAGCTCATAATAACCTCCCCAACTTTAGGGTATTCTTTACCAATAGCGCCCACAGAGGGAGGGCCATGTTTACCACTTTTAAGAGAAGTACATCAGCTAATGGATCTGGTTCATCTGTAGAAAGGTAATTAAACAATTGACAAGAATAAGGATTTAGTTTCTCTTGTGAGCCTTCTTCCACTATGTCCATGAATTGCGTTCATGTCAGCACATTTACCCCTGCAACTGGCTGCTGATATAGAAAGGCATCATCATACTGAAAAACTTTCACTGACTGTATAGGAATAGGTTTAGGTGGGACATTTTGAGTCAGAATAGTGGAGGTAGAGAGTTCCATCTCTATCTGCTCTGACTTTTCCCTGATTATACTGCTTCCACAGTAGGTACTGGACCCAACTATTACAACAACTACTAGCCAGGTGGCCAGAGCAACTGCACGAAAAGTAATTAACCCCATAAGACCTGCATCCTTGATTGTTGTAAAATGGACCACCTCAAAAGTTGGGCTGATAACAAACAGTGTAACCAGGCCCCTCCTGACAGGTGAACTGCTGTTGGCAACTTGATTAGAAGTGAGGCTTGTAATGAAAAATAAGGCCAGAGGATGCCAACTGGATGCTGAACAGGGAGGGAAAATTCCTCTGAATAAGCAAGGCTAGCAGTGGAGACAATAGGTTTCCGCTCTATATCAGGAGAAGGGAAGGTAGTGGATAGATAGCATAGTATTGAACAAGTCTAAGCAAAAGTATGTCAACCTTCAAATATGGAGCCATGTCATTAAAAAGCTCATGGTATGGTTTCACAGTGGAGGTCAAAACTATGCTTATGTCACATTCAGTTAAAATTTCTGCCCTGATTAATACATGGGCTTCTGCTGAAAATTGATCATCAAACACAGTGAGGGTCTCATTATGTAAAACCCAATGATTAGAAACTCAGCCTTCCGCTGCACCATTTTTGAATTTCCTCCAAACAACCACAGCACAGTATCCTTCAATTTTTGATAGGTAACAGAACTGTTGGGAAGATAGCAATTAACTTGGCTGGTGCTTCTGACATCCAAGTTGGACATCAGTAATTCGGTTTTATGCTGATCTGAAGCTCCTTCTACTGCAAACTCAAATTATTTAAAGAATCCATGGATGTTCCCATCACAATCAAATGGAGGCAGCTTATTAAATCAGCCTTCTTGCAGAAACTCCTTCTTCCATTTAAGCACAGCGTCCAGGGCAAGCTTGAGTTCTGCATATTTAACAGTTGTAGTGTCTCAAAATGATTCCTTGTCAAAGCAAGCCTTATACAACATGACTAGCAACTGAGGAACTTATCAATTTTATGATTGATCAATGGGCCCCCTGTAGTGAGCACCACTGTTATAAAATTGGCGTTATCATTGAGATATTCCATAAGGGATTTTATACAGGGTTTGACCCACTGAGCAATAGGGCCAACGATATGAGGATAGTTGCCCTTAAAACAACAGAATAAACTTATTTAATAAATATGGAGCGCTTGCTCCCACTATACTTCTTTATTTTATATAACTATATTGGATTCTCGCGGTTCTTCTCATTCTAAACTATTAACAACCTAACCTCTCGATCAACTCATCTCGCTTATATCGTAGCGACTTTTAGATGATACCGCTTTCATGGCTTAGTAATTCAATTTGCCATATCTCATTGGTTTCGTCAACTCTTCATCCATTAATTTCACGATTGCCTAATTCAAAGTGATTTCCCAACAACCCAGTATCACCTCATTTCGAGGCGCTCGAATAATCATAACTCATATCAAACTCGGCGGATTCCATCTGTTCCGCCATATTGATTTAGGGCTTATCGTCCAGTCATATCAGAATCGCAGCAGGCCTCAAGCACTTGATTCAACTATCTGGACTGAGGGCCATGTACCATTATAAGCATGATGCACCTAACACCAGCCTGAAGCGAAGCCTTTAAAATCCGGAAAGCTGCACGATACCTGGTCTGGAATTATGTGCACGAACCCTCCCCATCGGATGAAATTGGGGGAACGTAATTGAAGTTAAATCTATTGGAACTTTAATTGGTGGATAGGGCGAACTACGGTTTCGGCGTCACTTAGTTTTTTTGATAAATTTAATTTTAGTAAATTTAACCTATCGATGGATGGCTATCGACAATTTAGGAAGTGTAGTGGGGTGGTGAAAACTGTGCGGAGCAGTTTTTAGGTTCCATAACCCAAGGCTCGAAAAAGTGGGGTTGGAGAAGTTTAGGGAAGAGGGAATTTGAGGGCCGAATTTTAAATTTGGGGGAGTGGGAGCACGTTAACTCTTTTAAATGTCATAGTTGGTACATTAGAGGAGGTTAAGCTTAAATGTCCAAGTTCTTAAGCCGAGCCGGATCTCAGATAGATGAGCTTCAGCGGCACCTCGCCGACGCCGATAATAGCCCCCCTTCCCAAACCGATCCCCAAACTTTATTTGCGCCAAGGATCCCCTCCCGCTTACAGAGTTCCATGGTTCAAAATCCGATGGATACTTTAACCACCCCACTTTTAAGGCCTACCACCCCCGTCCCCCGGTTGGTCCCGATTCCCAAGCTAAACCTGCCGCCCACCGGAAAAAGCTGGGGACGTTGGAGGGGGTTTTCGTCCCCGTGATATTGAACATCTGGGGCGTCATCCTGTTCCTCCGCTTGGGGTATATAATTGGTAACGTTGGCTTGGCGGTAACCCTTTTGATGTTTTTATTCGGGTATTCCATAACGACCTTCACCACCCTCTCCCTCTCGGCCATATCGACGAACGGCACGGTTCGAGGTACCTTTTTCTACCCGCTGCCGTGGAGTTGCAGCTTTTTATCCCCTGAGCCTTCAATTAATTTTTAAACCTTTAGGTGGGGGGCCCTATTATATGATTTCCCGCTCCCTCGGCCCGGAGTTTGGTGGTAACTTGTGAGTTTTGGCAAGTGACATAACCCCCTTGTAGGTAGTATCGGGACCATCATTTATTTGGGTACGACCCTCAACGTCGTACTGAACGCGTTGGCCTTTGTCGAGGGGGTTAAAGAGTTTTTCGCAATCGAGACGGGGAGTCTCTACAAGCTGCTGCCTTCCGGCCCACTGTGGGGGTTTTTGTATAGTACCGTGGTGCTCATCTTGTCACTTTGGGTTTGCCTTTTCGGGTCGAAGGTGGTGGCTAGGGTCAGCTTGGGGTTTGGGTTGGTTCTGTTGGTGTCGACACTCTCGCTCCTTTGCACCTTTATCTTCCAAACCCCGTTTGAGGATAACTCGCGCGGAATCAATTACTTGGCGCCCAACCTCGAGACTCTGAAGGAAAACCTCTGGCCAGAGCTTCTACCTCACGAGAGCTTCCAAGCCCTGTTCGGCGTTTTATTCCCCGCTTGTATTGGTATTATGGCTGGCGCCTCGATGTCCGGGGATCTGAAGAGCCCCAGCAAGTCTATCCCCAAGGGGACCCTTTCGGCAATCTTCGCCACCTTGGTCGCCTATATCACCCTGACGGTCCTTTTCGCCGCTTCGACCTCCCGGGTAACGTTGCAGCACGATACTGCGGTGCTAACCCACGTAATTTTTTATTTTCGCTTCAAATTTATGTTGGTAGATTGGGCTTTACCCGCCACTTGTCAACGTGGGCGTCTTGGCGACCTCGATATCTTCGACGCTCGGGTGCTATTTGGCGGCGAGTAAGATTCTCCAGGCCATGGCACGCGACGACCTTGTCCCGATATTGCAAACCCTTGGCTACGGCACTAGCAACGGGGACGAGCCGCTGTTCGGGTTGCTGTTGACGTATGCACTTGCGCAATGTTTCGTCCTGATCGGGAAGATCAACCTGGTTGCGGGGGTGGTGACGATGTTCTTTGTGCTGACGTTCGGGGTCACCAACCTCGCGTGCTTCCTCCTCAAGGTGGGGGCCGCGCCAAACTTCCGGCCGTCGTTTCGTTACTTTAAGGGGTGGACGGCGTTGGTCGGGGTGGTCTTTTGCTTTGGCGCCATGTTCTACGTGGACCCCGTCAAGGCGTTGCTCTCGACGGTGTTTGCGTGCCTAATGTTCGGGCTGATCCACTTCCTGTCCCCTCCCAAGTCGTGGGGCGACGTGACGCAGGGGCTAATCTACCATCAGGTGCGCAAGTACCTCCTCCGGCTTGACTCGCGCAAGGAGCACGTCAAGTTCTGGCGGCCGCAGATCCTTTTGCTGGTCAACGACCCTCGCACCAGCTTCCAGCTGATCCAGTTCTGCAACGCCCTCAAGAAGGGCTCGCTCTACATCTTGGGCCACACCCTGCGCGGGGATCTGCGCGACCAGCTCGTGGAGCTGAAGCGTCAGAGGGTGGCGTGGTTGCGGTTTGTCGATGTGACGCAGATCAAGGCGTTTATCCAGCTGTCGGTCGCCGCCGACGAGCGGCTGGGGGCCCGCAACCTTCTGCTGGGGTCGGGGCTTGGTGGCATGGCGCCCAATATACTGGTGCTGGGTGCGTTCAACTTGCCCAACTATCGTTTGGGCTGCGTCACACGGCTGGATGGTGATAGCGACTGCTCCGACCCCCGTCTCGAGTTTGCGCCCAAGCCGCGCGGGAGGGAACTTGGCTACCTTCTGGGCCCGCTGCCCACGGATGAGATGAAGTCTGAGTTGCCCATCGCCATCAGCGATTATGTTGGTATTGTCGAGGATGCTCTGCTGCTGGGCAAGGCGGTGGCGGTGGCTTATGGGTTCGGGCACACGCCTTTGGAGCCGTGCTTACCCCCTTTACTTCAAGGCTTTTGCGACGTGTCAGCTCGCTACATCGACCTATGGCCCATCCAAATGACGAGGGCTGACTGCCCCGCCGCCACCAACTTTGATTCCTATACGATGGTACTCCAACTTGGCTGCATCCTTCACATGGTCCCGCAGTGGCGCGACCGCTTCATCCTACGAGTGTGCTGCTTCGTTGAGCACCAGGCTGACGTTTTGGAGGAGCGGGCGCGCGTGCGCTTGTTGCTGGAGAATTTGCGCGTTCCGGCTGAGCTCTGCGTCTTTTGGTTGGATTCTGGCGCGGTTGAGGCCTACGACTTCGCATTCGGGCCCCGCGCCATGCCAATCCCGGTTGCCGCACCTTTGACCGGCGAGGCGGTCCCACCCTTGGCTTCGTCGTTGGTTATTAACGTCCCCATCCCCGAATTGGGCGCCGACACCTATCCGAGCGCCTATCCCGAATCGCCCTCAAGCTCTAGCGGCTCGGACCAGCTTTCCGATTTGGCTGATCTCGCCCACGCCCAGTTTCAAGCCCCCCGCATGCCCCTCGAGACTTTAATGAGCTGCCGTCGCCCGCCCAACACCGCATCCTTAATAATCTAATGCGCCTGCACTCGTCCCGGACCGCCCTCATCTTTTCCACCCTGCCGGCCCCGGAGCCCGGGTGTTGCGATGCGTTGGCTAGCGCCCGCGCCTATCTCGAAGCTCTGGAGGAGCTGGTTGATGGCCTACCCCCACCATCCTCGTCCACGCCAAGTCCCTCACCGTTACCACCTCACTATAATTTGGCTCCTTGCCAACGTGACCCTCATTTTCGTAGGCTAATTCTATTGACATCTTTTATAAAGGCGGCCTATAGCCACCCGCCTCTATACCTTTATGGGGTTGGGTCTATTTCACACCCCACGCGTTCTCGGGTGGCTCTCGATATCGCCTGCCATGTACCTTGGCAGCTTGAACCCCCTAGCTTTTTCAGCCCGTGATAATATGACGGGTTCAACTTGCTTATATAGTTAAACGGTTGATTGGCCAGAGTTCATTTTGGATTTTATTGAATTGGAAGGTCAGGCCCTTCGAAGACTATACAGTTATTAGTTTGGGTAGCTCCAGCGGAAGCTCTTGGGGGTACTTCTTCCCCAACGCCATCTCGCAACGGAGACGGTTTATTCGGGCAATCTCTGCCCACTCGAACTAGCAAGCTTCTCCAGTCGGAGCTAGGCGATCTCTTACCAGAAAGTTTCATCGCCGAGGCAAATCTCCGCTAAAGGTACAGCCTAATCTCTGCTTGAGGTGCGCGCAAGCTCTAGTTAAAACTGGCAAACGTAAATGGTGAAAGATGTATCAGATCAAGAGTAATCCTACTAAGAGATAAAATGTAATATAAGAAGGGGATATTCCAAATATTATGAGATAGGCGTACACCACAGGTGAAGGCAGAAATAGATTCAGGAAAGTAGAAGGTACAGGCACAGTTCAGGTTTGAGTAGATCAGGCTTCATTTATAGCTGGACTGAGATGATGGTAACAAAGTTAAGTGGTTTCCACTATCTGCTATATGGAAGCCAATTGATAAAAAGGTAGAATAGGTGACACAAGGTATAATATGTGGTGTGAGGTGGTTAATGGGATGGGTAGAGGAGTTAAACATTGAATTCATCTTAAGGCCTAATATCAGGATGAATAGTAACTCAGCTCAGGTATACAACCCTATCTTATTGGCCAGTGGAGCATTAGTGAGGTGATTTATCCCAAATTTATTTGGCTGCGAATTTGGTGTTATTAACCATTTGATGTTAGGTAAATTAAAGTTAATTTTGGGCCTTAATCCTGATAAAATAGCAACTGTTAAATTAATAATAAATTTAGGCTGCAATTGCCTAAATAAATCAATGTATTGTAAACCCAAGGTCAAAGCTTCTCACCTACTAGGGCAAAGCCTGCCAGCTTCTTGCTAATTACCATCTGTTTAATCATTTTTAAATATATAGTACCATTATAAACCATCTTATCAGCATTACGTTGATCTATCCTTAAACTTTGAACACTTTGGTTATTTTCTTGATGTTCAGGTTATGGATCTCTGATATAAAGGCTTTACATTGTGGCTTGAACCTTAGTTATATAAAGGGGATGGCCTAGCCAGTTGAATCTCAACCCATTCTTGGTAGAATATGTTACCAAGGCTAATATCTGCTAAAATGCAAGCAATGCTCTGCTTAAGATGCGGGCAATCTCTAGATAAAACAAGGTAAAAGCAAATGGTTAAAACATTTATTAGATCAAGCGTAACATTGTTAATAAATCATACTTTAAATCATGTCAGAATAGGATCAGCAATAAAATAAAATAAAAGGAGCTTTTCCAGATATTGAGAGATTAGCATATACCATGAGTGAAAGCAGAAATAGTTTCAGGAAAGTAGAAGGCAAAGGCACAGTTTAGGTTCAAGATTGGAGTAGATCAGGCTTCATTATTGAGAGCTGAATTGAGATAATGGTAACAAAAGTAAGGGTTTTCTATTATCTGCCATATGGAAGCCAATTGATAAAAAGGTAAAATAGGTGACACAAGGTATAATATGTGGTGTGAGGTGGTCAATGAGGTGGGTAAAGGAGTTTTGCCAAATAAATCCCTAGGCCTAATATCAGGATGAATAGTAACTCAGCTTAGGTATACAACCCTATCTTATTGGCCAGTTAGCATTAATGGAATGATTCATCCCAATTTATGTTAGCTGTGAATTTTTATTACCCATTTGATGTCAGGTAAATTAAGTTTGATAATTTTGTGCCTTGATCCTGATAAAATAGCAACTGTTAAATTAATAAATATAGGCCAAAGTTGCCTAAATATTTTTATTTAACTGAGGCAAGCTGACCGGGGGACAGGCATTACCAAGTATGTGTGGGAGCAAAAAAGGGGGAAGAGAAGATAGATAAAATTGGGCACCCCAGGGTACTCAGGTTACCCCTGTTGCCAGCGGGACTTCCAGGTATGGGGGGGTTGGTGCGCTACTATAAGGGGGTTTCCCCTGCTAATGGAGCAGGTGTGAAGGAAAGGGTCCATTTGGAGGAACCAGAGTGGGAACCACAATTCTATGAGCGCCTGTTGCCTTAGCCTCATGTATCCATAGAGCCAGGCTTGGAAGTGCTCTAGTAAGTGGATGTGGAACCTGTTGATAACCCCATGGATGGTTGGGACCATGCCCTTGAATGCATCTAAGGCAATGGTGTGGATTGTCCACATTGCAATGGGTATTATTAGGGAGTGGAGGGTAGATGGGATTGGTGACTTGAGCTGGAGCATGAGGAGGCTCTTTGAGATAGATAATTCTTGCTCGTCTTGAAGCTTAAGCAGGTGCACAACTTCCTGCCATATGGCTTTAGTTGGGGGGTATGTTTCTAGGCGGTGGTATAGGGAGCCCTCCCTACCACATACTGTACAGGTTGCGTGGAGGGAATGTGAGCAGTCAGCCATTCTATAGGTCCTTCTCAGGCAGCGCCAGGCATTGGCTCTTATCCTTGGCTGTAGGAGTGGGTGGTGTGTCATTTTCCACATTGCTTTCTGTGTGGTTAAATCATAGGGAATGTCCAGCATATCTAGGTATTCAATTCTAGCAATGGTTGGGGTCATAGCAAGCATGACTCTCTGGGAGTGGTCTTCTGGTTTTCTTAATCTGAAGTGGGAGCTGGGTCATCCCCTTCCCTGCACAGTGCCAGTGTTTTCTACAGTCCATCCCATGCGGCGGATAGCTCGGAGGAGGCATTTGAAGTGAGGAGGGGTTCCATGTGGGCCCGTTGGTGGGGCGTATAGCAAGGTATGATAGTAGTCTGGGTGGGCTATGTGGGTTGGTTATTTTGAGCACCTGCGCGAAGTTAGTCCTCGCTGCCCTGGACCAGTGTTGCTGTGGGAGGTCTGTGGCAAGGACATCCTTTATCCAGGTGCCCAGGGTGCGGTTGGTGTGGCACTCAAAATCTATTAGTCCCATGCCTGCTGGAGCATGGGCCAATGAATGTTTCCATCCGTATGGGTGGATGGGATCCAGGCCACAGCCAGCCCTAGATGAGCGCGCGGATTGAAGTTATGAAGGTGGGTGAGAAGGAGATCGCGTGGGCAGGGAACCACAGTATTGGGAGGATGAGTGAGTTAGCAACTGTTAATTGCCCCCTTAGTCCTGAGGATCTTCCCTTGAGAGAGGCAACGCAGTTGGATACCCACTGTAATAGATTGTTCTCAATTGTCTCATTGGCATACCCCCCTGTTTTCAACCACATCCCAAGGTGGCGGACAGGGGTGGTTGTGGGAGATGGTGCAAAGGGCAGGATGAGTGGGTTTTTCCTTTGTATGGGGGTGTGAGGTTCAGGTGTTGTAGCCCAGCTGTTAGTGTACTTGCCTAAGAGAATTATTTCTGTTTTCCTTTTGTTGAGCGATGCGTTGCTCACCATGGAGTATTCCTCTAGGGTGCATTCCAGCTGTTGGGCATCATTGTTGTTAGCTATACCTGCCACGCAGTCATCTTCAAAGGCCAGTATCTTGACTGTTGGCTGGCCTTGTGCAGTTATGCCCATGAAGTGTGAATCAGTTATGCAAAGGAGTGGGTCAAAACTGAAATTATACAGCAGTGGGCTGAGGAGGTCCCCTGTTTGAGCCCTCTGTGTGGTGTGATCCTGTTAGTTAAGAATCCAGGACCGCATACAGCCATGGTTGCAGATTCTGTAAGGAGCATCGCCCAGTTTATGAATCTGGGTGGGAGTTTGAAAGCGTGTAGGCATTCCTTTAGGTATGGCCAACTAACGCGGCCATACGCCTTTTCCTGGTTTAAGAAAACCAGGGCTCCAGTTGCTTTGGATTGGCATATGTTTGCAACAGGGTGTATATTGTTCCAAATTGAACGCCCTGGTATGAGCCCAAACTGAATGGGTGGCAGGATATTGGAGGCTATTGTGCCAAATCTGGTTGCTAAAATTTTGTAAGTAGTCTTGTATCTGTGTTAGAGAGTGCAATTGGACGCCAGTTGTCCAGGTCCAGTTTGTCACCCTTCTTATACAGGGTTATGACATATGAATCATGGCCACCAGGTAGGAGGCGTGTTTCCATCAAACACTGGTTCATAGATGCCAAGAGGAGGGGGCAATTTGCTTGAAATAATTTTTGTAAAATTTGTAAGGTATTCCATCAGGCCCTGGGTATTTAAGTGGTGCACCGCGGATTGTGTCCCAAAGCTCCTCCCATGTTATTAGATTTAGTATGTTGTAGTCCGGCGGTGTGCTTCATATTCCGGCGGTGTGTATAAATTCTGTGATTTTTGTGGGTCAGTCAGCATATTGCAGTATAGTTCAGTGTAGTAACGGTATACTTCCACCTTGACCTCCTCAGGGTCAGTTGCCATGGTGCCGTTGGCCTTATGGGCCTGTGTGCACATGGGCTGGTTGCTGCTGGAGTGGAATTGGCAGAAGAAATATGTTGAGCATGTTTCGCCTTCCTTTATGAACTTACCTTTGTTAAATACTTTGATTCTGTGCTGGTGCTCGAAGATGAGGGTGTTTAGGCGGGTGGATTCTTCCGCCCATTTGCACCCCCAGTTGGGGCTATAACCAGACCTTGGGGTGTTGAGCTCGAGGTGGTCCAGTTCCGCCAAGGTACACTTAATTGTGGCTGTGTCAGTGGTGTACTTATGTGATGCGAGATGTTGAGTTTTGTTGATTAGTTCAGCTTTGAAATTTGCCCAGATTTTGATGGGATCTGAAGTGAATGGGGCTGTGAATTCTGGGTTTGTGGCCTCGTGTTTGACCCAGTCAGATATTTTGGGCAATTTTATGTTTTCTGGGTGTAGCTTCCTCCAGGGCGACGCCTGTGCATGGGTTCAGGTTGGTGAGAGCTGCACCAAGACAAGTCGGTGGTCAGAAAAATTGATTTTTTTCATTGTGAAGTTGGAGATGCTTGATTGGTGGGTTTGCAGAATGAGGATGTGATTAATGCAGCTCATTAATATGAGCGCTCTTTCACATATGTTGGGCCATGTCATGTGGGGAAGGAGTGGTGATCTGGGGGGGAGGGCATCCTGTAGGCCAAGGGATGCTGTAACGCACTGGCTCCTTCCAATGAGCCACGAATGAGTTGGGCAACAGGATCCATGTTACAGACCATAGGGCTGACAGGGCTCCTGATACTACTATCCTTGTGCGCGCGCTACAAGATTGGACAAGCACCCCCTGGAAGACAGTTGCAAATATACTTAACCCCAGCAACATGCCTTGACTCCAAGACAAGGTATAAAGGGAGGCAATAGCTCTCCCAAGCTCACTCTCAAAGTCCAATTCTTGTTGTTATAAGCCAAACATGGCTGCAGTTAGGCAATATTTTAAATAAACTCAAACTATAAATATATGAATTTTAAAGTTCTTTTATTTGATATTGGCCAGGTTGATAGAAAACAGAACTGAGAAGCCTCCAGCTCCCAGTTCCTTCCCTATATACACATGTTAAAAGCTAATATAAAATATAACACAAGCTTATGGTGCTAATCTGACTGATGCTTGGTGTAAACCTTACAGCAGGATCGCGGAATCCTCACTCAATGGTTCTGTGCCAGTTCCGATCCTCAACAGTTCTGCATCAGTTCCATTTTGAATTCCAAATGAACCGCGAAACTTCCAAGCACCTGTTCCATTCCATTCTTGATTCGAATCCGAATCGAATCTTGAAACTCCCCATTTTACTTGATTCTCGTTTTTCCTCGACTTGGACGCCCATCTGGCTCCTTGGCCTCCTTCAAGCTCCTGCCCCTTAGGCGTCCCTGCCAGGACCAACTCCCCCTCCTCCTCCATACATCCAGACACAGCCTGCCCTGTCTTACCAAAGATCAGGGCAATGTGATGCTGAGGATAGACCTCAACCGTCACAGATGCCTTCATTGCGTGGAATTCAATGTGCCCCAGTGGGTATCCCCTGGGGTTAGGCCATCGGTCCATGTCAGAGTTATCCCAGTAGTTAAAGTCGCCCAATAGGATGGTATCTGGTGGGAGGGTGAGTGTTGGGACAGTTTTGAGGAATTGTTTTCTCTTGGCTGTGGTGCACAGTGCATAGATGCATGCTATTGAGAGTGTGTCCTCTTGGCATGTGATTGTTGCTACCAGGATGCGGCCATGAAGGTGTGATGAGGAGTTTGTAATTTTTAATTTTTTGTTATTTTGGACAATCACCCCACAGTTGTAACGGTTGGAAACGTCCCAGTTTCCAATCACCATCTTACCTTAGGTTTGACGCAATTCACGCTGAACGTCCAGAATGAGCTGGACTCTCAAGGTAGTAAACCTTGGAATTAGGGAAATTTGAAGTGAGAAAAAGATGAAATAGGTAAGCGAGGTTGCAAACCCTGGAATTAATCCTATTTTATTTATTATCAAAAAAAAGTTGCTGATGAACAGGATCCCAATAATCTGATGCCATGAACACACCAAGGAAAAGTCAGGATATTTGAGGGAGATCAAACCCTGAAACCCAAGTTTTTGTTGATGTGACAAAAACTTGTTGTGCGCGGATCATCAGGTAAGATAAGGTAAGGGCGGCCCCAAGGCCACCAGAGAGAAAGAGAGAATTCTGAACAAAGTTCAGAATTGCGCAGGCTCAACCTTAAAGGTCGCCCTTCCTGGGCCTCGCCCAAACCATTGATTAGGCTCACAAGAGCCTAATCAATAATTCAGGCGAGGCACAACCCAGCGCCCAAACCTGACAAACACCAAAAATCTTTTTAAACAAATCAATTCAGATTCAGAAAATCTGAACCCAAAGTGAAATGCAACAAATGGCTTAATACCGTTCGTTACAACAGTGAGATGTCCACACCAAATGGGATGGTGAGACCCTGGCTGACCAGGATCCTTCTTCCCCCTGTAGACAGTGGGCTTCTTGGATGGCCAAGATGTCTACAGGGGGTTTTTGCAGGAAGTCCAGCTTTTTGGCTTGGGACGTTTAAGCCCTGGCTCCCACGATGTTTAGCATCCCTATTGACACTGAGGTGCCTATGGCGCCTCAGGAGCAGTTGGGAGGGCCCTCTGGACCTAACCCACCGCGGCCCATTTTGGCCATGCTCTGCATCTGTAATCCAACCCTCTCAGTGTCAATGTCAGTTCTCTTGTTCTGTCCCGATTTTCCATGGGAATTGCAGTTTTTAGAATTTGTGTTACCTTTTCCCGCATGTGACTCATGGTGGTTTGATGCGGTGTGCTGATTGGATTCTGTGATTTTGGGGTTTGAATTTGGAGAATTGAGCACCGCATTTTCGCCCATATTGCAGCTGAATTGTTCCTCAAAGTGCGCATGATTGATGTCGCTTGGTGACTCAGTAAAGTTGCTGTGAAAATTTTCAACCTGTGCATATTGTTCTGATTGTTTGACTTGATGTATATCCGCTATGTCCTCTTGAATTTGGCCAGGGTCAATGGATGACTCCGCGTGTGCTGCCGCCTTGGCCGCTGCCCACTTGCAGGCTTTTTGTGCCACTTTGCATTGTTTATGTGTAACTGGGTCCTTGATGGAGTAATGCCCATCCTCACCCCAGCGGAATGGGTGGTGGCCGTCAGTCAT
Source organism: Massospora cicadina (assembly GCA_022478985.1). NCBI lineage: Eukaryota > Fungi > Entomophthoromycota > Entomophthoromycetes > Entomophthorales > Entomophthoraceae > Massospora > Massospora cicadina. The sequence continues at coordinate 44,670 of JAKSZP010012472.1, forward strand.
TCTGGCAAAGTTTTTGTTGGTTTCATCCATGGCTTCCTCACAGTATTCTGCTTCCATTAAGCCTTCCTTCACGGGGCATGTGTGTTCCTTGTGTCCCAATGAACTGCAGTGGTTGCATATAGGTGGTGTGCATTCCGGTGTGATTTGAAATGTGGATGACTGTCCCCCATCCACAAAGTGAAACTCTGCTGTGCGGGGATTCTTAATAGGTCATCTTCTACTTCAGGGAGCGGGTTGATCATGGCGATAGCTTTGCCTGTGCACAGGGTAGGCATCAGGCAAAATTGTTGTAGTTCAATTTGCACAATTTCTCCGTAGGCTATGAGTCCTTTGCGGAGCTCCTCCTTGATTACCTTATGGGGAAGGTTGGTAGGAAGCAAGTCAAAGGAGATGGAACAAAGTTTTCACTTTGTTCCATCTGGTGCATGCAGTGCACACTATTCTTTTGCCCTCGGGGAGGGCAATTTTGATGCAGACTTTTGCAGCGGCATCTGCTTCTTCAGCTGTTTCAAAACCTATATCAATCCAGATATGGCCCATGTTGTTGGTGGTGACAAATACTGCGTGGGGAAAAGGGAGGCTGCGCCTTACATGCTACCTCCAACAGGGTTAGGGACTAATCCCCAAGGATGAGTTGAAGCCCGTGTTCCACCTTTGATAAGGGTTGGTTATATTGGATGTCCATGTATTGGTCTTGTTTTGTAGCAAATACCATAAACCTGGACGGTATCTGAGTTTGTGGTTTCTTGGTGGCATGGGTTCCCAGTCCCCCTCCAGGGCGTTTCTTGCCCTTGGGTGCACCGTTTTGCGCACATCTTGATGCAACGCTCGCCCAGGTTGTATTAGATTTATTAAAATCACCCATCTCTCCTGTGTGATTATCAAAATTGATGTTCAAATCAAATCATAGTAACTAAAGTGATTGTTACGGGAAATAAAAGCTTCAAAGTTGCCTAAATAGATCAATGTACTGCTAACCAAGGTTGAGGCTTCACACCTACTAGGGAAAATCCTGCCAGTCCCTTGCTGATTACCATCAGTTTAATCATTTTTTAGAAAATATGGTACCACTATTAACTATATTTAAATTTTTAAATTTTATTTGAGGTGGGCCAACCTGGGGACAAACTGCACCAATGAAGGATGAAGGGGATTCAAATTAATGGGAAAGGAGGATAAAACCCAGAAAACCTCCATACTAGCATATGATAGGCCAGGAACTTCATAGACCTCCTTGCTATTTGCTATCTCAGTTTGCACATTGGTGCACAACACCAACACAGTCATAGTCATCCCCTACCCAAAGTTCATCTACCAGGATTGAACTTGAATAAGAATGGTAGAGGGTCCATATTCTACCACTGGGGTATTCTCCCCTTATTATTAACCATCTTGTCTGTATAATTTTTGATCCATACCATTATACTTTATCCCCTTTTAGCTTGAAATTGATTGATGTTCAGGTTATGGATCTCTGATATAAAGGCTTTACATTATAGCTTAAACCTTGGTTATATAAAGGGGGTGACCTAGCCAGTTAGATCTCAGTCTACAGCCTTGCACATTTTAATTCTTTCCACTCTATTGGTGACAATGTCAACATGAAAAATCCTTTTATAAAACTGTT
>JAKSZP010012473.1:0-46195 GCA_022478985.1 Massospora cicadina
ATGTATCTTCAATGACAATATAATAATCCATCAAAAACTTTAGTTTTCATGTTCAGAAAAAAAGTTTTATATGTATCAAGTAAAAATCCTATATATTTTCGATGGTAGTCAGTATATAGTTACAGCTGAGCAGTTAGATATTTAGTTGATTTGATATTTTGAATGGTTTTGTTAAGTGGTTAGTGGTCATTTTTTATACACTTTTCTTAAACTCACTGTCAATTCTGTCTGTCTGTAATCAAATCCTACAAGCTCTATTTCAGACACTTATCTACTCAATAAAAAATTTCACTGACTGATGTACCTATGTACTGACTGATTGACTGATATCTGAAACCTTCAAATCTGATAGGTTCAATTTATTTGGGTGAGTGGTGAGAATTGGCGAATCTTATCGAATCTAAAATTATCGAGCCTGATGGGTTCAATCTATTTGGGCGAATGGGTGAGAATTGACAAATATTATTGAATAATTCACCAAATTGCTCACCTGAAGCTAATCGAGTCTGATAAGTTAATCTATTTGGGTGAGCGGATGAGAATTGGCAAATAAGATCGAATCTGAAACCATTGAGTATGATAGGTTAATTAATTTGGGTGAGTGGGTGAGAATAGGCGAATATTATCTAATAATTCGCCAAATTGCTCATCTGAAGCTAATCGAGTCTGAGAAGTTTAATCTATTTGGGTGAGTGGGTGAGAATAGGCGAATATTATCTAATAATTCGCCAAATTGCTCATCTGAAACTCAACAAAAATCAGAATTGGAGTCTGAGTAGATTAAGTAGTTAGGATAATCAGTTCACCAGCCACGAGGGCAACAGCGAAGCTGTTTGAGTGGCTCGAGAGTAGTGCTGGCACAGCCTATAGGCTACAATGTGAGCTTATCATTTGATAAACTAAATACCATAGCGAAGCACGGGTATCTTGATGTTAGGTTTATATATTTTAAAAACCTGCCTAATTTGGTTCCCCTAATTAATAAAATACTTTTGGTAAGTTAGTTAGAAGTTGGTTTAGTAGTTTGGAAGATATTTCACATACTCATTTATTCGAGGCAAGGGGACCATGGTACCCTTCTTGCCGACAGTCACATACTCAATGATTTTAAGTATAAAGAGATGTTTCGGGTAGTAGTTTGGTGCTATTTGATTGATTCGATAGGTTTTTTTGTTTGGCCGAGTGGTTGATGGCTTTTGTTCGAACTGATAGTACACAGTTTAGTTTTGAGGGGTGATTAGTTATTGGTTGATTTGATAAGTTCAGTTAGGTTTAGCTGAATGGTTGGTGGTTTTTGATTGATTCGATTGAGCAATTAGATTTGGCTGAGTGGGTTTGTTTATCTATAATATAAAATCTATATTAATAAATTGAATATCTGAAATTTTATAGACACCGTAGCGGAGCACGGGTAAGTCGGCTAGTACTATACATAATTTGATATATACAGTATATATATATCATATATATATATACTTACAATATATATATATTATAAAGAAGTGTAGTTTGTGCATATGATTGTATGTAATTGTGCATGCCTTGTTTTCTTGTAGTTGTACATGAAAAGAAACTTTTAACATAAATATGTGGCAAAAAATAGTTTTAAGTGCAACTTTTTTGTTTATATTTTGTTTTTTACCATATTTTTTTCCTTTTTATGAATTTCTCTCTTTAAGAAAAGCAGGTTTTTTTAAAAATACTTTTTTGACTTTTATTATATATATATATATAATATTATAAGTATATATACTTATAATATATATTATATATTTATATAACATATATTAAATATACTATTTTTACTTCATTTCAAGACTTTGCATTTCTATTTTCTATTTTATTTGAGGTATGCTGATCTGGGGATAATACCATACCAATGAAGGGGATTCAAATTAATGGGAAAGGATGATAAAATCCAGAAAACCTCCATGTGCAGTATATGATAGGCCAGGAACACCATGGACCACCTTGCTATTTGCTATCTTGATTTGGGGCATTGGTGCACAACGTCAAAACAGTCATAATTATCCTCTACCCAAAGTTCATCTACCAGGATCAAACTCAGGGAGGCAGTGGTAGAGGGTCTATATTCTACCACTGGGGTATTATCCCCTAACATTTTACATTTCAATTAAAATATTTTGCAAATCAAGTTCAACATTTTTAAATTAATTTCAATATTATAGAAATCAATTTTAAAATAATTTTTGGCAATTAAATTATATATTAAAAATATTAAGTCTATTGATTGTAAGAAATATAATTATAAAGTATATTTTATTGATAAATGTAGGGTAATGCAGCTGCACAATTAGTAATATTTCTAAAAATAAGTCTAAAATATCCTGTACTATCAGTGGCTAAAACAGTAGCAGTCTCCTCTATAATTAAATCTGTTAGCAATCCACTTGCACTGCTTCTTACTTTGATCCAACTTCATTTTTTATATTTGAAAAGGCATTTTTAATTGGATTTAGCATATATGAATATGGAGATAAAAACTTAAACTCAAAAATAAATAATGAAATTATTCTCTCTAAATCTTGCCTTCTATGCATTCTAGCATTGTCTAATATAAGACATTCCATACAGATTTTTTCATTGTATAGATAATAGCAAAGATCATATAAATAATTGGCAAATATATCACTAATAACTGTTGAATGAAAAATAAATTTATAATATTGTAAGCCATCAATAGTTATACTAGCAATTAAAGATACTGACTTATCCCTCATCATTGGAACAGTTACAATGGCACATGTTCCTCTTTTAGATCTTCCTTAGCTACAATTGAGATGTAAATTAAATGAGGATTCATTAACAAAAGTAACTTTGGAATAATCAACATTAAAGTGATTATTAAACTAAAGGGCATACTCTTTTCTCAATAAAATCATTTCAGGATTATTTACTCTATCTAATTCTTGATGGATTAACTTCATTGTAATTTGTAATTCCTTGAGACATCAATTAATACTTAAAATTAAGATTAAAATAATTTCTTCTTCTGCCTCCAATGCTTCTTTGATCTTCATTAAGATTATTTGTAGATTAAAAGAGACCAACCTTCAACTCTTTCTGTGCAAGTTTGATTAAGCACACTTCTTTTGTTTCTATCTTTATTATTTTCTATAATCCCACTTGATTTAAATAAAAAGTTATAGTTCTTGCTGTATGATAGTTATTTTCAAAATATTATCAGCTTCCTTTGTAATCTTTTCTTATTCATATACTAATTGAATAAGGCCAAGGCTTTTAATGTAGTAATTGTACTGTATCTTGTTCTAGCTACAGGCTCATTGATTTTCTCAGCATCAGTGTTTTCTTTTCATAGACTATAATTTGAAATAAAGGATATAAATATACTTTTAGATAGGAAAAAAGAGTGGGTAATAGTATGCTTGCCTCTATTTCAGCAGGAATAATAAACAAAACTAATGCTAAAATTTATGTTAAGATTTAATTAAAATGTTGAGATTGAAATGCAAATGTTTAAATTAATTTATGAAATGTTAAAGTGAAATGCAAAATGTTAAAATAAAGTGCAAAATGTTGAAATTGATTTGTAAAATGTTGAATTTAATTTGTAAAATTTTAAATTGATTGTAAAATGTTAAAATTGATTTGTAAAATGGTAAAATCAATTTGCAAAATGTTAAAATTGAGGAAAAATGGTATATGTAGTATATATACTGTATATATCAAATTATATATATAGTATCATATATATAGTATATATCATTTTTCCTTTGATTTTAACATTTTGCATTTCAATTTCAATATTTTTTATAATTTGATTTCACCATCTTGCAATTTAGTCCAACATTTTATAAATTGATTTCAACATTTTGAATTTCAATTTTATCATTTTATATTTCAATTTCAATATTATACTTCAATCTCAACATTTTATACTTCAATTTCAATTTTTATATTTAAGATTCTTTAACTTATAATCCAATGATAATATTTCAGCTCTAGTGATTACATCATATATAGTTCTAACTACAAACCCTTTGATTTCCTCAGCATCAATGATTTCTTTTGGTGGATTTATAATTTGATAAAAGGGATATAAAAATATTTATTTTTAATAAAAAAATGCACAATAATATGCTTGCCTCTATTACATTAGAAATAATAAAATAACACTATCACCAAAAATTGTGTTGAGATTAAAATATGAAATGCTGAAATTGAAATATAAAATGTTGAAATTGAAGTGTAAAATGTTAAAATAGAAGTATAGTATTGAAATTAAGAAATAAAATTTTAAAAAGATTTAAATCTAAATTTATTTATGGTACACTGACCAGGGGATGAATATTACTGATACCATTGAGCAAAAGAAAAAACAGAACAACAAAAACAAAGTAAAACCTATAACCAGGCGGGGAGTGAAATACCACTAACCCACCATGGAAGAGGGTGGGGGGTCAGGCAGTTCTGCTACAGGCTTGTTACTCATGACAAAATCACAAAGGTTGTAGTAGCAGACAAAAGTGGAGAGCCAGGACATTAGGGCATCAGCATGGTGGGGATAGATGTGGGTGAAAAATGGGGTATTTTCCTCAAGAACAGCTTGGAGGACATCCTCAACTAATTCCATGACATGATGTTTAGCTTGAAGGTTGTCATCTGGGAGTTGGGCCAAATTGGTTATATTTTGTCAGATGATTTTAACAGATGGGTCAAATACTGCTAGTTTTGCAATATACATGATAAAGTCTAGAGCATCATAATACAATTTGTTGATTTTGTCCTGTTCTGCTTTGAAGAAATCAGGGGGAAGACAAATGGTGGTCAGCCCTTCATGAAATTGAGCCACTGATTGGGCCACTGCTTTGTGGAGGTTTGGGCAATGGGGTGAGGTCACCGCTGCTAAGGCAAGCTGGTGGTCACTTTGGTAGGGGATGGCATTGGGTTTAGGAGTGGAGCATTTGGGTGAGAGGGTTTTGTCAAAATCAGAATTATAAAATTCAGCTCATATGTAATTATCCAGGCTGAGAGGTTCACTGGATTCCTTTTTTGTAATAACTTTACCTGATTAATCAACCTTGTCCAATAAGCCCCAAGGATTCTGGTTTATGAGAATAGTAGAGGCTGAATTTTGGTGGGTGGTGGTAGGTGAATGGGTAGATGCTTGAGTGCAAATGGTCTTTTAAGCTTAATTCTGATCGGTTGGGTTGAATTTGGGTAGATTAATGTGGTGAGATGATTTGATGGGGCAAATTTTCCACTCTGGTCCATCAAGTGAGAATGTTGGGTGGGAGGGGGCAACAAAACGCCCCATTCAGATTCCTCTGAAAAGGATTCAGAAGCTAAATCAGATGAAGTAGATTGGGAGCAGGATTTTTTGAATAGTCAACTCCAAAACAGAGGGGACAAATTTGGCAATCATTATCAACATGAGCCTAAAAGAAACGCTCAGGCGCCTCTGCAATATAAGTGTCAGGATTCAGGATAATGAAAAAATCAAATTCCCCACCTTTGAATTGAGTTATAAAGATTCAACTCTCAAACCTATCTGAATGAGGGTGACTTCAGGATTCTCATCCTCAATTCCTGAGTCATGTGAGGCAGAGTTTCCACAAATCCAGTCATGTGGTCAGCAAAATACAATGAGGATTCCCAACAGGCGGTCAATTCATAAGGCCAGAAAATATACTGAATGGATGGGGCCATGACAATCCTCAAGGCACCATGTCCCCACTCACCCTATAGCTATCAACACCTTTTAGCCTAATAAAGTATTTGGTATTCTAACCATTTTTTCCATTTACTTCTTGACCCTTTTACAAATTTTCAGTTTTGAGCTACCTTTAAACCTCAGTGAAAGTCTGGAAACTGTAATGCTGATAAACGTGGTGCTCACTACAGGGGCTCTGAGCTTTCCTAAATGAAAATGTCTATTAAAAACAATGGAAAAAACTAGTAGCCCTGAAGACAAATCTTCTGGTTGGTTGAGAAGCGTTGCTTGATGGGTTAGTACCTCGCAATATGAAATACCACCCTTGCAACCTGAAATGTTAGAATTCTGGGCCACATTCCAGTTCTCCCTGCTTTCTATTGATGGAAGTCAGTACCAACTTCTGTATGAGAATCTTAGCAATATTTTCTAACAATTTATAAATGGCATCTACTCTGTGGATGCTCACTTCAGCTGTTCCTGTGCCTCTTCCATTCCCTCTACCATGTGGGACCTCTATGACTCAGCTCAGCTGCCAGCAGGAGAACATTCACTGGGTCCCAAACGCTACCTCTGCAACTTTGTTCACCCAGCTATTCATCACCTACTCCAACTAATTGGGTTGCACCATCAAGAGGTCTCCTGACAACTGGGCTCCCCAGGCCTTGCACTCTCACATCATAAATTTTTATAACACAGCCTCCTTCTTTGTTCAGGACAACCATGAGGACATCATTGATAACTGACGGTCAATCAATAAGATCTGAGACCAAATTTTGGTGTTAGACAGTGGGATCTCTGGCTATCTTGAGGACCAGATGCATAGGAACGTCCAACTTCTTGAGGCAAAGTAAAATCAGCACCTCCTCCAAGTTGAGGATCTGATATGAATCCTACAACAACGCTATTGGGAGCTGACCTCTCATGACTACTCCTCCAGGAGTGAAGTTCCTAAAGGGCCAGAGGGTCCTCATGGACCTCCTGGTCCCCCAGGTCCCTCAGCTCCCACCCCTGATGGCTCTGAGACCTATAGCGGAAGGATGTGATAACAGCCTTGGCTACCCTGTGTGATCAAATTTGGAATGTAGCTCAGGGATGCAAACTCTGAGTGGTTGAGTCCCCTCAACCCTAGGGTCTCCATTGATGCCCTGTCAGATGAAATAAACACCCTTAGTGCTTTTACCAAGCTTACCAATACTTGAATCTCTCAGCTCAAACAAACTTGTCAAGAGTTCAAAACCTGCTTGACTACCCTTGAGAGCCAGCTTCACCTTCAGGGTGCTGACATACAATCTCTAAAAGGAGCAAGTCACAAATAAGGCTTCCATTTCCTCCCTCAACCAGAATTGGGATGATATCCAGGAGGATCTTGAGGGTCTACGGTGGTGGCTGGACCAGAAGGCACCCTCTGACTACGTGGAGGCTGAAACCTCAGAGTCAGTGCCCATCCCTGGTGTTAACACCCTCTCCACTCCTCTTGTTACTAACTTTAAATCTGGTTTTGAAGAAAGGTTCTCCCCCAGCTTGGAAAGCATTGCCTCCTTCCTGTATATGAGAGTTCCATAGAGGAGGCCATTGACTGGCAGAAGGTAAAGAATATCCACTCCTGCCTAGTAAGTACTGCCCAGGAGATCATGACCCCCCACTTGAAGGAGTGCAACACGTGGGAACAGGTCTGTACAGCCTTAATACAAGAGTTCAACAGCACTCAAACCATGGCCAGCAAAAAACAGGCATTCATGGATATCCAAATAAATAAAGGAGCAAGTCTCATGGAGTTTGTTAGCTGGTTTATGCCCAAGCATAATCCTTATTCACTATAAATTGTATCACCCTGGATGATGCTATTAACACTGTCATTTATGCATTGGGATCCTACTCTGAGGTTCAAATGCATATGATTGGGAAGAAATTGTGTTTACCTGTATCTTGGAGATCAAGGGAGCACTTAACGAGATCCCTGCATCGACTCTATATTCTAAGGCTATATTTAAAGGCTCCTCTAACCGTCCTAGAGTCCATGTGGGCAAAAACTATCAAAACCTTAACCTTGATGAACTTACTGCAACAGTTTCAGACACAGTGCCAAGACCTGCTGTAAACAACTTGCTGAGGAGGCATGAAAAGGGCCATCAGCATGAAGGATGAGGGCTTCATGCTAACACTCCTACTCAGCCTCAAGTATCCTCCATATCCTTAAACAAACCTGGAGATATTGCACCTGGAAAAGAAGTTTTGTTATTTAAATGCTAATAAAGAAATTGATACTGCTTATTCTTCTTCCAATAACTCTCCCATGTTCCTCATGCTGCCGCCCCAGTTCAAAAAGTTTAATTACCCAGGTCATAGTTCAAGTTCATAAAATTTCAGTCCTTGCCATAGTTGATAGTGGCTCCCCCATAAACGTCATATCCAAGTTAATGAAGTGTGTCAAGATCGCTCCAGTCTGCCACACTATATGGAGTATGGCACGGCTGGCCAACAATGTACCCTATTTATAGGGGCTTATTCCTCTCTATCTTTATGGTTTGGAAAGCTGGCTGTAAACGCCCCCGCTGTCATGCTAGATAACTCTAGATATGACCCGCTCCTTGGGACCCAGTTTCTTCAAGACTATTTGGCAGTACTCCACTATAATGGTGGCTTTCTGTCCTTATTTGGGCATCAGGTCCCTCTCTGATCTTCAATAGCTCACGTGATTCTAAAACCAAAAGTCAAAGTCTGAGACTGTTTATGGAGCGTGAAGGTCAAATCTATTGGCTTGAATATCACATTAGGGGCTCCCAAGTCTGACTGCCCCCTCCTGCTGTCAATGGGCAAGAAGGCATGCCGATTTACTTGCCTAGGGCGACTACCATACCTCCAAAGTCCTAAGTATTTGCCAACACCCAAGTCCATGCTAACATCCCCTCAGGATACCTATTGGAAATCTGAGGTCTAGACAACCCATCCATGAAAAAGGTGCTAACCTGCCCGGGATCCTATATCCAGCTTATGCTGGATCTATATCAGTGTTGTTGGCCAATCTCACTGACAAACCTGAAATAGTAGGTCCAAACAGTCCTGCCGCCTATGTTCACCTTCTACCGGTGGAGGCTATTGCTGATGTCCAAAGCTTTGGGGACTTGAGAGATTTGGGCTTGTAAACACCCTCCATTGGTCAGCCTGGTCGATAACAATATCAGCAAAGACCTCTCAGACGACCAACAATGTAAGGTTCAGGAGTTGTTGGAGGAGTATTTGGACCTATTTTAGGCCTCAACCTATGTCTTTGGAAGAATGAATGGAGTCCTACATCATGTGGAAACTGTGGACGCTCCCCCTTCTGGTCCCACTTTACTGAAAAAGCAAGGTTGAAGAGGCCCAGGTGACAGTAGAACTCAAACAACTACTCAACGCCAGACTCCTGGTACCATCACGCAGCCCTTGGGCCTCTCCTCTTCTGCTGGTTCAGAAGTAATAAGGCAGCCACCTGGTGGTGATGGACTACAAGTGACTCAACTCCATCACCAAAAAGGCCTGTTATTCTTTTCTCCAAAATAATGATTCCCTCCATCTGCTTGCTGGATCTCAGTACTTTTCTGCCATGGACCTTGCCAGTGGATATTGGCAAGTTGAGCTTGCCCCTGAAGATCGAGCCAAGTGCACTCTCATAGCCATTGAAGGACTATTCAAGCCCACAAGGATGCCCCAGGGCCTTTGTAACGCCCCAGCCATTTTCCAACGTGCCATGGATGGGATCCTTAGGGACTTGAAGCTTTCATGCATCCTCATCTACCTAGATGACATTAATGTTTTCTAACAAACCTTTAATGGGAACATCAAGCCTCTCAGGGAAGTTTTTAATCAACTACAAAAGGCTTTTATAAAGCTTAAACCTTTGAAGTTCTCTTTCTTCCAATCTGAACTGGAGTTCCTGGGACATAAAGTTTCCAAAGGTGGCATCCAGGCTATACCAGACAAGGTTGACTCCATAAGAGAATGTCATGCCCCCAAAGCTTAAGAAATATCCAGGTATTCTTAGGCATGGTGGGCTATTATTGTCAATTTATCCCCCAGTTTGCCAACCTAGCCAAGTCACTGTTCTACCTCCTGCAGAAGAACGTGTCATTTGAATGGCGGCCTGAATAAGAAAAGGCCTTTAATGCCTTAAGGCCTGCTCTATGTATTAAACCCATTCTAGTCCACCCATGCTTTGACCAACCCTTCTTGTTGTTTATAGATGCAAGTGATGTTGCCGTCAGGGCTATCCTAGCCCAAAATGATGAGAACTAAGTAGACATCCTATGGCCTATTTTTGTAAGATGCTGAGTAAAGCTGAACGGAACTACAGCATTACTGAGAGGGAGTGCCTGGATGTCTTGCTAGCCATCAAACATTTCTGGCCTTATCTCTAGAGTACTCACTTTATCATTGTTACAGAACACTCCTCGCTCAAGTGGCTCCAGCAAATGAAGGACCCAGATGGACAACTAGCCAGGTGGGCTTTACGACTACAGAGCTATGATTTCACCATCATTAATCATGCAGGCACAATCCACCAAAATGCCGATAACATCTCCAGGATACCAGTGCTAGCAGCTTTGACCCCCTAGGAGGACCAGCTATATGATCTAATAGGCTGACCTGAGCAGTGGGAATTTTAACTCCTGAGGTCCAAGCTGAACTCTGAAGGATGACTCAAGATACTCAAAATAAGGTGGGCTGCTTTACAAGAGGGTTAATAAGAAGTGGCTCCTTTATGTCCGCCCCTCTTCCCAAACTGATGTTATTCTATAGTGACATTCTACTGTGGGACATGGGGAAGTTAAGAAGACTTATGAATGGCTGAAGTCACGATGTTACTGGGACTGAATGATGTAAATTATCCAAGAGGTCTTGGAGGCATGTATGACTTGCCAATCTCAAGACTGAGCTAAAACTCGATTCCAACGCTCAGTTGTTGCCTCAACTGGGCTCTTCAATGTCATTAGCATTGATGTGGTGGGCCTTCTTCCCACTGGGCTGCATGGCAATAAGTATATTATCCTAGCTGAGGGCCACTTAACCAAGTGGGTTTACGCGATTTCAGTCCCAGCTGCAACTGCCAAAGCTACAGCCCTCTTCCCTGTTTAATCCGTTTTCATCCAGCATGGGTGCCCCCAAACCTTACTTTCAGACAAAAGTTAAGTTTTAGTTCACAGGTAGCACAAGAACTTACCTCTCTATCTGGCACTACCCAGAGTTTCGCTGCCCCTTACCACCCATCTACTAATGGTGCTGTAGAATGCGCTAATAGAACTCTTATTTCCATTCTACAAAAGTTGGCCGCCTTAGATCCTGCCCATTGGAACTGCTACCTACCTAGCGCTTTGCTTGCCTACAAGGTAAGCTACCACCAAGACATTAAGATGTCCCATTTTGAAGCCCTATATGGGCGTGCACTTTGGCTACCAAGTAGCGTCCAGCCATTGATCAAAACCTCCACAACTGAGAACTATAAATTAACTATGAGGCCTTAGCTGAAAAAATTGTCTGGCTTCAAGCCCTAGCCACACAAGGCATCATCACCACTATAGGAAGAGAGACATCCCAATCTAATCTCGGCTAACCCTCCTTACCAACTTTCCAATTAGGTGACCTTGTTCTTTTCTATCACCATCAACTTGGTTGCTGACAAAATAAGCTAGACGCTTTCTGGTCTGGACCTCATAAGGTCATTTATAAGGTGAAATCTGAGTTCCCCATTGCTGATGTCAACCAGGGGACCATGGTCAATCAGTACATGGCCTGTTCCTTTAGTCATATATCCCCCTCTGACAGGACCTTGAGGGGGGCGTTGTTGGGATTTGAGACAATAAACAAATAAAATTTCCCACCTCCAAATAGAGCCATAATGAATTGATTTTCAAACCTATCCAAACGAGGATGACTTCAGGATTCTCATCCCCAATTTCTGAGTCACGTGGGGCAGAGTTTCCATTGATCTGGTCATGTGGGTGGCGAAATACATTAAGAATTCCCAACAGGTGGTCAATTTGGAAGGCCAGGAAAGATCTTGAATGGATTGTGCCATGCCAGTCCTCAAGGCACCATGTCCCCATTCACCCTATAAATATCAACACCTTTCAACCTAATAAAGTATTTAATATTCTAACCATTTTTCCATTTCCTTCTCAACCCTTTTATGAATTTGCAGTTTAAAGCCACATTTGAACAAAAGCAACAGTCTAGAGAACTGTAACGCTGACAACAAGCATGGGGGTATTTGTTGAGCTATGGAAGGGTGGTGTGGGATTATGGTGGCAGTTGCACGAGGGGAAGCAAGGCGCTTTGAAACAGAGGGAACAGTGAAGATGAGGCTGGGCTGAGTGCCATAAGCCAAAAGCCCTGCCACAACTGTTCATACAAAATTTGGGGTGGGAGGTGAGAAGAGAGGGATGCAAAGACACTGCCAGTGTGTTTCTAGAAGGGAGGCGAGTACAGGTAGTTGGAATTGGAGTGTTTTTGTAAAGTAAGGGAATCAAAGCTGCTGCTGCAGCGTCCTCCTCCATATGGAAGCCTATGTCAAAATAGCCCTTAAAAGGGCAAAAATTAATAAAGCCAGATGTTGCAAATGCAGCGGTGGCAAGTTCAGCTATTGCTTTGTTGGCATATGGAAATAAATGCCCATAGTTGGCACATAGGCATAATCAATTATTGGAATGAGGGAGGGCAAGAAGATGGGGGCGAGAAGTGTGGATGCGCGCAAGGTGGAGTGCTAAGCCCAATGGGGGACCTATCAGCTGAAAGAGGTTGGTGGGCTATTTGATCATGTCCAAATACGGTTGCCTGCAGGGCAGAAAATGCTAGGTGGTGGAGCACCACTGCCCCACACTGGAGCAGCAGGCGGTGGATCTGAGGAAAAATAGGAAAATGGATGTGGCCAGACAGTAGTTGTTAGATAAACTTTTTTATAAAAATTTTCTTGAAAGTGAGATCAAGCGGAAAGAAAAGTTGAGATAGATTTAAAAATGTTGAAATCAAATTGTGAAACGTTAATTGATTTGCAAAATGCTGAAATCAAAATTAAAAATATTAAATCAATGTACAATATGTTGAAATTAAGTTGCAAAATGTTAAAAACAAATTTGCAAAATGTTAAAAATAAAGGAAAAATGGTATATTATAGTTATATATGATATTATATATATATATTATAATATATATTATTGTATTAGTATATATTTAATATATTATAAATAAGGGGAGGGTAGCCCAGTGGTAGAATATGTACTCACTACCACTGCTTTCCAAGTTTGATACCAGTAGATGAACTTTGGGTAGGGATGTTATGACAGCATTGGTGTTGTGCACCAATGCCCTGAACCAAGATAGCAAATAGCAAGATGGTCCATGGAGTTCCTGGCCTATCATATGCCATACATGGAGGTTTTCCAGGTTTTATCCTCCTCTCCCATCTTCTTCATTTCCTTTAATTGGTGAGGTATTGCCTTCAGATCAGCATACCTTGAATAATTTTTTTTAAAATTTTCTTAAAAAATATACTATAAATATTATATATATATATATTATTAGCGGAGCTACCCAGCGTTGGGTTATTTAATTATTCCCAGAGAATTTGAACTGATTAATCTAAAAGTTTATATATTATAAAGTGGAGTTACATGGCATTGCTTGGGTTCAATTATTAACTTGCACTGACATCCTAAAGGCTGTGCCAGCATTATGCTTGAGCCACTTGGACTAACAGCTTTACATTTGCTCTCATGGATGGTGAGTTGGTTATCCTAAATCTACTTATTAATCTGCTAGCGGAATGCCCATGCTTTGCAATGAAGTTTCATGTTGTACCTTATAAAAATATTAGCAATTAATAAAGTTTACTTAAAGTAGGACTATATTTAGTAACTATTGCCCTTGACTTTGTTTGTATGGTTTTCAAATTAATGCAATAACATATTTATTACAAGTACCCATAATGTGTTGCAATGTCACTCAAAAATAAAGCGAATGTGTATTAATTCTGTTATTGAGTGTTTTAGGATACACAATACTTTTTGTTTTTCATCTTGTGCATACACAACTTAATAATAAGATTCTATTGACATATAAGCAGTCCACATACAGCTGTCCATGTGAAAAGCATGAATTTCAAATTTAGTCCACACACTTGAAGCGATTGTCCATGTTCTTTGTTGATGATCATTGCAAATGTAAGTTGCAAAGGAAACTGCAAACGTTTGAATTCAAATGGCATATCTGTCAGAATCATCAGGATACGTGGCAACAAACATCTTAACTTTTTAAATTCCCCATTTAAAATTGTAGCTTCAATGATATTGTTCATCACTTTTTCCGCTGAAAGCCTGGTACCATTTCAAAGTTGTGGAGGATTGGAGTTTTAGAGAAGATAGATAGGCATTTTTAATTTTCAATGTTAAAAAGTGCAGCGGCATGCCTGGCAAATCAAGTGAATTGAGAATTCAGTTATATAATTGACAACTTCATCTTAATTCATTACAATATTAATGGACTTATATGTTGTTTATTTGCCTGTTATTTTATTTTGAATGCTGAAGTTGATGGCATTAACATCATTGTTTTTGGCTTCTATTATAGCTTGAGAGCTTAGCCTCTAATGATTTTTGTAATTTTGTGCAATTTTTAGGAAAACTTTGTGAATCAATTCATCTGAGGTTGCTGTGATTTTACAGAAGTTTGTTGGCAATGTGATACATTGTGTGCATTCATTAATTTCCATTTTCCCATTTCTAATATTAACAATTATTTTGCAAAACGTTTAGTGGATGCTTCATGTTGCAGCTGTACTTGCATATTGGTCTTCAAAGTTAATTTATGTGCAAATCACCATAAAACTGATGATTTAGACAAGCATTAGGTTCATCAGTGGGTGTTGAATGTGGTATAGCTGGTAGAATTTGTTGAAAATCACCAGATAATAAAATGAGTGCACCACCAAAGAGCTGTTCATTTCCTCTCAAATCTTTTAGTGTACAATGAAGCGCTTCCAATGCTTTTTTGTGTGCCATAGTACATTTGTCCCAAATAATGAATTAAAATGATTGGAGTACTTTACTCATTCCAGAATTTTTGTTGCTATTGCATGTGTGTGTCTAAGTGATTTGCATGTTCAATGGCAATTTCAGTGCTGAATGCACTGTTTGGACACATTTATTGAGAGATGCCACAATTCCAGATGATGCAATTGCCAGTGCAATATTTTTTTGTGAATGTATGGTCGCCAAAAATAAGTGAAATGAGAAAAGATTTGCCTGAGCCTCCAGGTGCATCTAAGAAATATAATCCTCCGTTTTGGCTTGTAATTGCATTCATAATTTTATAATACACTATGCGTTGTTATGGAACCAATTTCAGAAAATTTATTTGAATAAATATACCCAATTTTTCAATATCAAAGCATTTTTCTCATTATAAATCACAATCAAAAACACATTTGCAGCTTGATTTAGTGCACCAATTCACAATTGTACCAATACTTTGTTGGTAATTGTCAAACATGTGTCCTCAATTGAAACCAATGTCTCATTATACACGTTTGGTGTGAAATAAATGTCTAGATTTTGATTTGTTACATGCAAACTATGTAGGATGTCTTCACTCATATAGTCTTTGAACTTTCCCAAAGATCTTCTAAATTGGATTTGAAGCACGTTGTCAATATGATTACAATTAACATGCATATTTTCTGTGGTTGAGAAGAAATTGATGCATCAGCAAGTGAAGTGTACCAATGTGCATTGTTTTAAGAAGATTTAATTATTGGAAAGCTTCACAATAAGTGGCAAATACTTGACTGTTTGCTGTTCTCAAAAACGAAAGGATGTTGATACATGTACATTGATTAACAGTAACTGCAAGTAAAAGAATTATGCATTGCTGGTTAAACAACGTACAGATGTCCTAACGCGTCAGCTGAATATAAGTTAGAATTTCCTTCAACTGCTTTACCTTGTTTGTAACGGTGAAACTTTTGCTGATGCATTCCATGTGTAATATGTTGGCACTTAAAGGTAAAGTAGCGTCTTTGCAAACATATAATCTCTGTCAGGGCAAGCAGATAAAGTTTGTACTAGACTTCCATTTATGATGCAGAAGCACCCAAAAGATGAGACAGAATGCTAGGGACATTGCGCGCAAATGAAGTTTAAGTGTGCTGGTATAAGGAAAATGATAAAATGCCTATGGGCTGCAAAGTTAAAAGACAACTCAGCGAGAAACCAAGTTATTACAGCTTCAGGGTCCATGAGCCAGGGCATATATATTTGCAAGCTTGGGGAAGATTTCCAAATGTCTTTGACATGAGGGACCCCAATGACTATGGCAAGGACCAAAGCTACTAATAAGACTGAGATAGCCCAGTCACTATGGGGCCCACAGGGCCACATTGAAAATGCCACAGGAATTTGTTAAAGGAAAATTTGAGCTTATTTTTAAAAGATAAATTGAGCATGGGAAAATTTTTAATGAATTTTAAGATAAGAGAATCAACTACCAATTTTCTCAGTGTGTTAATACTGCTTAAAAATGATTGATTAGGGGAATATATTAGAAAATGATGGTATTGGAGCCATCAAGATTTGACCTAACCTGGCAAACTTTGAGTGAGGGAAAAGTGAAGTTAATTTGAGCTGACTTTGAAAGAGTCAACAGCGGGCTGAGTCACTGTCAGTCCAACCTCAGATGCCCAAATTACAATTATACCAGATTTTCAATGGTTAGCATGATGGCATCTCACCTGACAGGTAATGGGAACCTCTCAAGGCCACCGCAAGTATGAGCAGTTCCAAGAGGTCAGAAACAGGTTTGGGGTTCCCAACTCGCCTGCACCCAGTCACTTTGGCATCCATTCGACCAAGTGAGATTCATTAAACAACAATCCTGTTATTTGAAGGGAGGTTTCTGAGCTGGCGGCGACTTTCATTGATGACCCAACGCCATTGGCGAGTTCCACCAAAGAACAACATAAGACACATTTGACTTAGAAGGTACAAGCCTGCTGTGCTTTGTCCCCAGTGTTTTTGAGGCAGTTTTTGAACCAGTGACAACGTTTCCCAATGGCAAAGTCATTGGCGAGTATTGCCAAGGATTGGGCACTGAACACATTCTTATTTGAAAGTACATGCCCATAAGGCTCTTTTCTCAATGTTTTTGAGATTTAAAACTGAAAACATTTTACAATGACCCAATGCCACTGGTGAGCTTTGCTGAGGATTTGACACCTGATACTCCATTCGACAAATGTGTGCACCTGTTAGGCTTTGTTTCTGAGTGTTTAAGGATTTTGAACCTTAATTTTAAGGGCTCATCACCATTGACTACATAAGGTTTTTTTTTGCCCCAATGTGGTGCCAACTTTATAAATATTTTAGCGCAAATTTCCCCAATTCACCGTACTAAATTTCAGAAGTGATTGTGGGGACAAGTGATAAAATCTTAAAAGGGAGAGCTGCTACCCATCACCATCAATCACATGGGCAAGATTGCCCTGTGAGACAAGATGGACAGCTGCCCTTCTCAAACCCATTTTAGGGAACGGAAACATCATCCAGTCTAAGCAGAGGGGCCACTCCCACATACTTAAATTACCCTTCCCTTTTGCCAAAAAGGGGTGCCACCACTGGGAACCTAGTGTGGGCCACATTTTTGTGGGCCTTGGGTACTTGATTCTCAATAAAGTAGCAATCTTTGGGGGAGGACAGGGAGCATCTGGGTGGGTGGCATGGAAAGATATGACCAGCTCCAAAAAATAGACACAATCTTGGGCATGGACCCAACTGTTTACATATATTGGATAGCCTTTCCACATGATGAGATATTGGACAGATTGCCAAGATTTGCGGGAATCTAGAATTCCCTCCACTTCAACCTCCTTGCACCCTCGATCACAATAGGCTCTGGATTTGAGTGGATTGCCCCATTGAACGGGGACAATTGAGACACATGGAAGACTGAATGTTGTTTCCAATGACATCGATGAATCCCCCCTTGGGTTGGGACCATCTAGTACTAAAAAAAAAATGTTGTTTCCAATGGGGTGGAAATTTCAAACGGAAATTTCCATTACCCAAACCTTCTTCCACCAAGTGGACTCAATAGTTTACTTGCAAACTTATGTGAGGCCACCTGCCTTCAAAAATGGCGCATGTCAAGCATGTCATATGAACCCACCTTTATTTCATGAACTGGGAGCCACTTCTAATCTGCAAAACATTTGTAGTCATTTATAGCTTTAGTGAGATGATCACTAACCAAGGATTGTGTGGCCCAAATATGCTGGGTATGGTCAGCGGCAACTGATACCTCTAGGCGAAGGCACAGGCCAACTGAAAATGAGGGGTTGTACCCCTAAGATCGCTTTGTATGGGGAAAACCAAGCAGAGGCATGTGTTCTTTTGGAATATGAAATTAGGGAAAGAGGAAGATCATCATCTCAGGTATCCTAAGAGGCTACAGCATAGCACTGCAGATACTGTTCCAGGATCTGATTAACCATTTCAGAAGTCCATCAGACTGAGGATGTTATGCAGTGAAGCGAAAAGGTATAATTTTTAAGATCATTAAGATCTCATTCAAGAATCTTGCTGTAAACTGTGGCCTGTGGTTACTGACAATCTCCTGTGGGAGGCTAACATAGAGAACATATGGCGCATGAATAGATGGGAAGTTTCCTCAGAAGTAATAGTGGAGAAGCATGGGATGAAGAGGGATAATTTTGTGAAGCGGGTGACAACTATCATCACCGCTGTAAACTATTGGAACATGGAAGTTCAACGATAAAATCCATGGACACTGATGTCCATGGACCCTCTGCCTGTTGTAAGGGGATAAAAGAGACTATTCCTGACAGACTGGTCCAACTTGGTCCACGCAAAAGTTACACAGTCTGAAATCCATGCCATAACATCCTTTGACAAGCCTGCCCAATTATAGGTACGCTTGATTAAGTCAATACACTTTCTATATCATGGACTCCCAACTGTGGGAGGATCGTGATGAGCCTGAATCACTTCACCTCATGAAAGATGAGGAATCTAAACCCAAGACCAAAATTGAATGAGGCCCTCAGCCAAAGAATATAGGGATTGTTTGAAGCCGGGAGGGACAGCCACATTATAAGGTCCACACGTTCTGCACAGGCCGTTTGGGATGCTAAAACCCGAGAAATTGGGGGTGCATATGGAATTTCGTCTTCTACCAAAAACCATGGGAGGTACAATGGATAAAATTTAGGTATGGGGAATGACTGTGACCAGATCCACCTCATCTGAGTCTGCAGGGCAATGCGTGGGGTTGAAGCTTAGGAATTCAGGAAGAACATTCATCTCTCCTTTTAAAAACTCATATTTAAAGTTTTAGTTGCACAAATACTGGTAATTTGGGCCTGCTGGTGTGCCAAATTCTGTGGATTGCGGAAATAAAGAAGAGCTTGATGATCCATTTGCACTGTTAATTCATGTTGAGCGCCCTGCAAGAGATACCATAAATGGGTCAAGACCACTCCACGGCTTCCAGCTCCTTATCATAGATGCCCCAGGACTGCTAAGTGGGAGAGAACTTGCGGGAAAAGTAGGCGACTAGGTGTTCCAATCCATTGTTCTCCTAAGGCAAGACATCCTCAACTGCAACGGATGGTGCATCACACACTATGACATAGGACTTGGAGGGGTCCACATGTTTTAGGATGGGAGGAGCTGACAAAAAACACCTCTTTAATCAACTCAAATGCCTGTTGGAACTAAGACATCTGATGAAAGGAAATTCTTACCCTTAAGTAGATAAGGTGGGGCGCTTAACTGGGATAGGGCAGGAGAGAAATCTATAAGAAATATAATAGTGACCAAGAAACTTCTCATTTGCTTTTGGGTCATTGAAGTCAGCCATTTGCGGATGGCGTCCAGATTGCTGCGGGGTTGGAGTACCAATCTTTTAAGATGAGATTGCCTAAGAAGGTGACTTACACCCAGTAAAACTCACATTTTGAAAGCTTGCCAAATAGGCTCGCTTTATGTAAGACAGCCACTACCGCCTCCAAGTCCTTTGCATGTTGTTGCGGAGTAGGGGAATGTAATATGATATTGTTGATATATGTGAATGCATAGGTGAACTGGAGATCACCCAGCACACTATTGACCATCCTTTAGAATGTGGCTGGCACATTATTTTGCCTGAAAGGCATCACTCAAATATTGGAATATGCCCCGTTTTGTTTAGAATGCAGAAAGCCATTTTTGACCCTCCATCACCCAAATTTTATTAAAGGCATTAACAGGATAAAGTTTTGAGAATACATGCAATTTGGCAATTGCTTGGACAATTTTCTGTTTCAAAGGCAGTGGGTAGGGATTGTGGAATGTGATTTTGTTAAAGTGGCCATAATACACGCAGGGATGAAGGGAATAATCAAATTTCTTGGCAAAGACGATGGGAGAGGCAACAGAGGATGTCTTTTAACAACCAACACTTAATAAGCATGTCATCTAACCATGCATTGAGGGAAGCCTCCTCCTCCACTGTATGTGGGTACAGTGGGCATTTTATGTTCACTACCTACTCTGTTGTCTGAAAAACCAAGTCAATTTCTGAATGTGGGGAAAGGAGTTCCGCCTTTTTAGAGTTAAAAAACTTTGATAACCCATCATTGCTTCTGGGAAATCCAATGGGAGGCCGCAGGATAAATAAGGGAAGTAGATGATCCACAACCTTGAGCTTTAGTAACATATACAGTAAGGGAAACTACACCTCCGTCTGACCATTGGAGGACAACAGTATATTAGATTTAGGGTGAATCCTTACATGCTGCCGACGCCACCAGACCACACCCAATTATTACTGAGAAGATAAGGGTAGGTATTGCTGAGAAATGATTCCAAAAACTAAACAGTTGAACCAAGAAAGGTACTGGATGCCATACTTTATATGAGGGCTGGGAGCCTGACAAAACGACCATCACTGCAGGACTCAAGTCCAGGTCAAGGTCAAGTTGGTGGGCCAACTCTAGACTCATAAAGTTACCCACTGCTCCAGCTTCAACCAAGGCCTCAAGGGATACTTGGGTTTCTCCAATACTAATCTTATTGACAATAAAAAGTAGGCGGAATTTTGTTTACCGATATATATGGTCATTTTTGAAGACACTGAAGAGATTGCAAGACAGTTGAACCCAAGAACATTGACTCAAGCGCAGGATTGCGTCAGGACCTGGGACTAATATGGATACTGAGTCAGCATTGGGAATAGAACCTAAGGCCAAGTCAGAAAATCCAATCATGAAGTTCTCATTTCAAGGGTGGACCAAGTGAAAATAAAGGGTAATGTAACAAGTTGACCATGAAGGAATTTCTCCAAAGCCATCATAGAAATGCTTTTATAAAATTAGCAATTGACCAAACAATCAACAAAAGGCAGGCTACCAAATGAACATTCATAAGATAGATGATAACCACTGTAGCGCCCAGATCAACTAGGAGGGTGGAAATGGCTAGAAATAATGGACATTCGATTATATTAGGGCAACGGCAGATAAAATTTAGACTGGCCTGACAGTCAAGAAGAAGAAGCACCCAAAAGGTAAGCCATAATACCAGGGGCATTGCTGCACAAATGAAGTTTAAGTGTGCTGGTATAAGAGTAACAATAAAATGCCCATGGGCTGCAAATATAAAAGACAACCCAGCGAGAAACCAAATTACTACAGCCCCAGGGCCAATGGGCCAGGGCATATAGAGTTGCAATATCAGAGAAGATTTCAAAATGCCTTTGAAAAATGGACCCATCTTACTACAACGAGGGCCAAATCTAATAACAAGACTTAAATAACCCAGTCAATATGGGGCCCGCAGGGCCTCATTGCAAATGTCACAGGGATTTGGCAAAGGAAAATTTGAACTTAATTTTAAATAAATTTGAGCATAAGAAGATTTTTAATGAATTTTAAAATGAAATTGAATATCAATTTCATTAGTGTGTTAAAACTGCAAAAATAGATTATCAATTTGGGAATAGCTTAGAAAAGCACAGTATTGGGGCCCTCAAGATTTGACACAACCTGATGAACTTTGAACAATGAGGAAAACAAATTTAATATGAACTGACTTTGAAAGAGTTGGCAGCGGGCTAAGTTGAAGTCATTTTGACCATTGATGTTCAAATTATACTTTTATTGCGTTTTTTGATGGTTAATGTGATGGCATTTTTCCTGATGGATAACAGGTTCTTCCCAAGGCCAACCCACATAGAAGCAGCCCCAAGAGGTCAGAAATGGGTTTGGGGTACCTAATCCACCCATACCCAGTCACTTTGGCATCTCTTCAGCCAAGCGAGATTTATTGAACAACAATCCTGATATTTGAGGGGAGGGTTCTAGCTGAGGTGACTTTTGACAATGACCCAACTCCAGTGATGTGTTCCACTGAAGATTAATATAAGACACATCTGATTTAGAAGGTACACGACCATTGGGCTTTGTTCCTAATGTCTTTGAGGCAGGTTTCAAACTGTTGACAATGTTTCCCAATGGCCTGATACCATTAATGAGTTTTGCTAAGGATTTGACACTGGACACATTCTCTTAGGGAGGATTCATTCCCATTTGGCTTTATTCCCAATCTTTTTGAGATAAGCTTAAAACTGACAACATTATTTTCCAATGTCCCAATGCCACTGGTGAACTTTGCTGAGGATTTGACACCTGATACTCCATTTACAAAATGTCGCACCTGTTGGGCTTTGTTGCTGAGGGTTTGAGGATTTTGAACCTTAATTTTGAGGGCTCATTGCTAATTACTACATAAGGTCTTTTTGCCCCATGGGGTGCCAACTTTCATATATTTCAGCGCAAATTCCCTCAATTTTCTGTACTAATTTAGCAGAAGTGATTGGGGGGGGACAAGTGGTGGAATTTTCATTGGGTGAGCTGTTACCAATCACTTGTCTATCATATGGGTGAGATCGCCCTTTGAGACAAGAGGGACAGCTGCTCTTCTCAGAATATTTTTTGTAGGGAATGAGAACATCACCTAGTCTAAACAGAGGGGTCGCTCCCTCAGGCTTACAATACCCACAAAATAAGAAAATGCAGTTAACATTGTTGGCAGTGGTGACAATGCTCTTGCACATGCATTTTCTGTTGTGAAGTACATGCACTGTCCATTTCAAGGTGCACTGCCAAATGAATAATTATTATATATTTTCATGAATTGAAAATGATAAAATACGCCGTACTGCTTCATTGATACTAATGCAACATCCCAGTTTATTAGTCAATTTCATTAATAAATGCAGTTGCATTTATCACTCCAAAAACTGCCATATCACTTAATTTTTGACATATTTGCAAATTTACTTGATCAATCTCACCAAATTGCAATGATTGACATTGATATAAAAGTTTACGTTTTCAAGAGTAATGGTGAATGAGATATAACCCCAACATTTATTGACTTCAACATCATTGTTTCATACTTTTAAAGTGATGGATTTGCAGCCATCTTTACTTATTTTTCCATGATGAGTGAATATCTGTCATTGCCAGTGAATGTCTCAGCAAGTAAGTCTCTTGGGTATGGTTTTGTACAAATCTCATCAGACATGCATGGTGAATTGTTAATAAATAAACTATATGAACAATGGATCATGTTTTTGGCGATGACATTAAATAAGCTTGGACTGATGTTAATATCTGGTATTTCTGCTGAGATGACTTGATCAATTTGATCTCTTGTGACTTTTTTGATCAAACATATAAAAATGTGTTCATGTGGCAACCATCTTTTTGCCATTCAACGAATTACATCCAACAGCATGTCTCTCCAAAAAAGATGTTTGACAATAAAACTTATTAAGGATTTCAATTTTTGTTGAACACATACACGGAAATATCATGACAATATGATGATGATTGTCCAGTTGACAAAAATCTTTTTATTTCATTCCACGTAGGATTACATGTGAATGTAATAAACAAATCTGGGCGGCCATATGCACTACATATGTCATTGCATCTTATGCATATATCATGCATGTGCCGTGGACTCCCTGTAAATGTGACCAGTAGTATGACCACTTTTACCAAATTATTGGGATTCACATTGCCATCATTAACAAATGCATCACTAATGAATGTACTCTTCAGAAGGCAACTTAGTTTGTTATAATTGAATGTAGAGGAGTAATTCAGTTTTTATTTTTTCATACATATTGACAATGTTTTAATAGAATAATTGTTGACCTTTCGAGATATGATTTTCAGCATTTTCAAAAATTATCATCAATATGAATATCAATTCATGGAAAAGACTTTCTTATTTATTTCACTATATGTTTGTGGATTTTTCAACCTGATGTTGAAATGATATCCATCTTCACCTTGCCAAAATAAAATTAAATACTACAATCTTTTGTATGAGCAAAGAGTTTATGAGACTTTCTGAGCATCACCATTTCTGAGATGAAGAATTATGTCATGCAATTTACATTCTTAGCTAAACTGTAATGATTGTTACTTCAGCAATTGTTGGTACACTGTACTTTCTTTCATGTTGGATGATAGGTGTTTTGTCTGCTCTAAGTGTGACTTTATAGCCATCATCTGGAATTTGTTCAGGGCAGTTTGAATAACAGAAAGGATCAGTTGCGTTGATTAAATAAAGTTTGTAATGCAGTGACAATTTCTTGTTTAGTGCCTGTATTGAATCAACAATGTTAATTTATTTGTTTATCAGTGTTTCCCATGATATTATTTAAGAAATTTGTGATCTGCATTTGACAGTGGTAATTGTGATAATGTACAATGAAAACTTGCCCTTGAACTTTTAATGTTGACATTTAATTCTCATGCACAATATTTGTTGCACCAAACAATGTCATTTGGAAACATGAATTTTACTTGCATATTTGTCAAGAAAAGTTTTGATTGGCTTGTGTCACCAGATACCAACGTTTCTAATAGCTGTGTGGTGAATTTAATTCTGGCAATTTTACTTTTGCACCTGCGCAGCACATTTCTGGTGTTTCATACTTAAACTTGAGGACACTGAAATATATGTATAATTTATCACTTTTCCAATAAATACACTTGGATGAAAACTGTAATCATAATTAGCCTCATAATGGAATGCACCAAGTTTTTCAGCGTGCAGTGTTTGTCTGGATTAAGCATTGTGTACTCAAGCAGATTCCAGTCTTGCTTCCCGTTGCTCATCTGTTTCAGACAAACAGGCTTGAGAAGTTTATACTCTAATTCCAGTCTTGCTTCCTGTTGCTCATCTGTTTTAGATGAATAGGCTTGAGCAGTGCATACTTGAACAGATTCCACTCTTGCTTCCCGTTGCTTGCCTGTTTCAGACAAATGTTCTTGAGCAGTGCATATCAAATGGTTTCCAGTCTTGCTTTCCGTTGCTCAACTGTTTCATATAAACAGGCTTGAGTATTGTGTACTCAAGCAGTTTCCAAACTTGCTTCCCGTTTCTCATCTGTTCCTGAAACTATTGATGCCTTTTTTTGTTCTTGAGGTGTAGATCAACCAACCACTTGTCATTTAAATGGCTTAATTGATTTGAGAGCAAAATTAATAATTTGTGACAACTATTTTAAAATCACTTGAAAAACAAAGAAAACTGCATGCGTTACTATTAACTATAAATATAGATGTACCATTAGAAATTTACCAACTCTAAAGTTACCACACCAATATTTGCAGATATTTGTGATTGAAGCTGTGGGTTTAAAAATGCAATTTTTTGCAATAACTTCAGTTCTTTTCAACCCATAATTATCAAACAAAGTGGAAAACCTTCCGTTGGGTACCTGTTATCAGCGTGCAAAATTTCATCACAATTGCCTAAATAATATAGTAACGCATATGGAACATACAAAGAAACTTACAAATAAACCCTCATTTATATATAAATTACTCTCTTTTCAATAAATTATGTCTCCTGCTCAGCTTATCTTGTGTAAACAGACGTATAGTTTTAATTATTTTTTATTATTTTTTTTTTGGTGATATCTGTCACATGGTCAACTTACCTTGAATAAACATCTATATAGACTTAAATTAAATGATAAAAAGTGATTAAATAAGTGATTACACCAGGATTCAAACAACTAACCTTTATGGAAATTTAAATTAAGAGCCAAAAGCTGAGCTAATTATGCTAGAGGAACATTTTAAAGATCAACTGGGGTTTATGCAAAGTTTTGACTTAGATCAACTTGCTAAATAGCCAAATAACCACTAACCACTTAACAAAACCATTTAAAGCATTAAATTAACCAAATACCAACTGCTCATCTGTAACAATATAGCAAATACCATCAAGAACTTATAGGGTTTTCACTTCTTGCATATAATTTTTTATTCTAATTTGATATTAATAATTTTTAAAGTTCATAAACCTTTGTGGGTATGCATCAACAACTTGCCAAAATTTCATCACAATTGAATGAATGGTACAGGAACGTATATGGGACAAACAAACAATGAAACAAACAAATAAAGAAAAAAACATAACTTAATTTCTATGTAGAGAAAATTACTCAAAACTCTTACACTGATTTTTATTTAGTTCTGGGTGATCAGTTTAAGTGAAAATTAGAAAATATTCGCCAATTCTCTCCCACTCACCCAAATAGATTGAACCTATCAGATTAGAAGGTTTCAAAAGTCAGTCAGTCAGTATGTTAGTGAATGTGTTTTATTAAGTAGATGCATTAAATCAAAAACACAATATGCATTTATAATGTAATTTAAACTATGTAGCATCTAAGTCACATTTGATGTTCTTGACTAAGAAAGTGTGTTAAATATATGAGATTTTATAGCTATTTAATGGAAACAATTGGTACTATATTACATTAGTCATACCTAGTATCTTTTGAAACAAAGTCACATATTCAAAAAAGCTATCTCATTGTGTTACATAATGAAAACAACGTCACTGCTTAAAGTTATCTAATTAATCAAACTGACGTAAAATAATGTGTAAAAAATAGGGTGAATAAGCTGATCTCAACTCTGGAAGGCTTCTTCCCATGAGGGAGCTAAGATATTTTTACAACATATTATGACAGTAAAAAATAAGTAGTTCTGTTAAACGTTATATCTTAAGCAGCTAAATAACTGAATGGAACCTTTAAAAACTACTCTGATTTATCAATATCTGTTAGACTTATCTTTTTTTTTAGTACTAGATGGTCTCAACCCAATCTGTTAGACTTATCTTTATTCAACCTTTTATTAAAAAACTTTCAAGCTGTAGAAACATAATTTCATATAATATGCCTCACATTGATAGCCTATTTTATAAGATCAGGGAAATTTTTTTGTTTAGCACTAGGTGGTCCCAACCTACAGGAGGATACACCAATTGGGAATAAAGCTTTAGCTTAATAAAAGTTGTGGGACCAAATTGCATTCATACTACTGTTGTAAAAAACTTTAGCTATCAAACTAAACTCAATTTTAGCAGAATTAATTTTTATCATTTACTAAAATAGTTAGTCAGGTAGAAGCTTAACATTTTGGCCAAACTTTTACATCTGTTAAATTTTATCAGAACAACACATAATTATTCATAACTAGCCAATTTCTACACAATTGCTTGGATTTAAAATTTACTAGAAATAATAGCAAATTATTTTAGCTTCAGATATTGGTAGATGGGCCATCAATAAGTTTAGTAAATAATTGAAATTAACAAATCAATTAAAAACTTACCAAACTGCTGTTATGAAACTGCCAAGGTTACAAATTCATCAGGGATATCTTCTCCCTAGTTTTACCTTAGATTCCATCTATTCAATTTTATCTGATCTCCCTTTAAACCCTCAAAATCCTTATCCCATTAATTATTTTTTTATTGATAAGGTATAATAGCCTGACACTTATTCTTAAAAAACAGAACATTTCCAGTATGCTGTCTCTTTGGTTTTATTAAATGATTTTTATCCTCACTCTGCTAATTCAGATATTTTGGGCTAAATACCCCATTGCAAACGCCTCTCACTGATAATCAATTTGAATGATGAAACTGAAAGCTAAGGTGTCACCTGAACCTCAGGGCATGATCAAACTGGTTTTTAGAGCTTTTATGATAATGGGGTGATCCTGACAGGGATGACAACTTAGAGCCAGTGAACACTATTCCAACTGACCAAGTCACTGCTATCTACTTCATGTGAATGTGTGCAATACAGAATTTCAAGCAATTTTTCCATATCCATATCAAGGAATAAAAAATTATAATGCCTGGAGAGATTTTATGGAATCAGCTCCTAGCAACAATAGCAAGAAATAGCCAGCCTTTTCAATGGAACTGCCTAAAAATGACACAGCATCAACCTTCTCTGGAAATACTAAAAAGAATGGCAGGCTTATACTAAGAAGAAGTTTTAAGTCTCTTTTATCAACTTTGTAAGAAACTCTGCTAACTATAACTACAAAATTTCTCCAGTATCAGCAAATTTCTTACCAAGTTTAATGCCCTTGAGGGAATCTGGAACTAAACAACTTATTAATATTTTGATGAAGTCACCAAACCGCTCTTGTCTGGTTCCTTGACACTCTTAAATCTCTATAATGATGCTGTATTGCTAGTCTGACTGACTTGTGTAGAATATGCTATTTCTGTTTATCAAAACTACATGAAAATAGTGAATTGATACTATAACAATCAGGGACCTTCACTACAGTAAACCCTGACCATGCAAAATTGAACGCCTCCAAAACATAGGATATTTAATAAATACTTGACATCAAGCCACCCTCAGATGAACCAGCAATTTATCCTCTCGCCGAGATGTCTAGAAGCTGACAATGTTGGTCCAAGCCAGCACCAATACAACAAATTCTGGTGTTCTAGTTTGTAACCATCCAGTGCAACACGTCTATCAGTGTCAAGCCCCCTGCATACAATGTCAAGCTATCCATATTAGGGGGTGCTGCCCTTACTGAGAAATTCAGCAGCCTTGGGCCACTCCAACTCAATTAGAATCAGCCAAATTACCAGCCATGGTGAAAATCTGAAGACAAAACCTCTTGGGTTTGACCAGGACAAGTTTCCTTATAGAAGTAAGAGGGGACCTAATGACCCTCTGGAGCCCTTGGCCCAAATGGGGGACTTTCCCATGTTGTTGATGAACGTTAGGTGATAGCATTAGCCCCAAATAATCTCTCCTCAGAATCCCCCTTGGTTGCTCCTTCCCTTGTTGACAAGATAAAGGAGGTTTGTAGGGAGTTAATTCAGGCCAGATGCCATTAACAGCATCTTCACCCTCCCTTAGCATCCACCCTGCTATTTCTCACTCCTTTGGAAATGGATAAAATTGACCTTGAAACTCAGAAAATGGTTCTTGAGTCAGTTAAACTGGTTTGGAACATGAGATCTGAAATTCTGGGTTCTATAATAACAATATGAGTTTAAATTTTTTTTTCAAAAAGTAAAAAAATAAAAAATCTTCAAAATTGACTTTGGTGGAATCCAGGTCTGCCACTCTGAATTGAGAAAATCCTCTCAATTTTGCATATTATGAGGGTCCTTTTATCACAGATCCCCAAATTATATTGCCAGAGCTTCTATGACCTAGTGCGTAGGCTATCTGGAAACACCCCAAGCCCAGGCTGTTTACCCATGAGCACGTCAGCCTCTCCTGCCTAGGATAACTCAAAAACCCTTTTCCCTACCACCTAGTTTTTTTGACAACTGCCTCTAAAAGGCATTTGTAAGTTCATTTTCTCTTAAAGTTTTAATGAGACTGATCATCTTTGTAAAATCTATTCCACAGACTCATCTTGTTTTCAAGATACTTTCTCTTAACCCAACAAAGTACACCACTATTTCAATTTAGGATTAATGGTCATTGAGTGGGCCCTCTAAGCCATCATTCCAGTGACCCATTAAATAGTGATTGCAATGATTAAAATTTTCACCATTGTCACATCATGCCAATCTGCTGCAACTGAAGAGCTTTAAGATCTTCCAAAATCTTTACAACAATATGCTCCAATATTGACACATGATGGACAAACTACAGGTCCATCACCCTCTGCGCAATATAGTTGACTTATACTAATTCACCCCGCCAATCTAATGGTAGTTTGGTGCAATTCAGGCTAAATGAGGCCTTCTCCACTCATCACAATTCTCCATTTGGGGGTGAGGAATATTGATCCTTGCAACCGCAATATGATAACCAGGCACCTGATTATCTGGGCCATCTCGCCATGGGCCAATCTGGCCTGAATCGCTTTATAAAATGGATCTGGCGCTCTGACAACATTACCACCCCCTCAACCCATTGTAAAAACCCTCAAGAGGTATGAGGAAAAGCCTAAGGCCTCCCAGACTTTAAAGCAAAATGATTTGGTTTAATTTTGTGAATTCAATCAGCATTTATCAAAAATTTAAAATTTAAATGATTTTCAAAATATTCTATTATGATAAAATTGAACCAGAAAATTGGAAACAAAACACAAAGGCCATTAACTGCAAAATCAGAAGGATTGGTTATACTCCTTAACTCTCCCACCCTTGGGAGATACCCATTCAAGACCTGCAGTTGCCCATTGCAGCCTATTTTGGTTTTCATGTGGACCTTTGGTATGGTCTTAAATTTTAATTCATACATAAAAATTATAGCGCGTCCCTCCTAAAAGTAATGAGAAGAGCTATGCCATTGGTATTCTAGGATTTTGAACTGCTTGTTACACCCAGATTAGAAGCCTTTCTTACTCTAATCAACAGGTTTCAAGATATATGGTTTGTCAGTCCAATCAACCTAATGTTCAAATGCTAGTTCAACCCATTATTGGGGATACTCCAACTCAAAAATCAATGCACTAAAATAATATACAAATGATACCCTAGTGAATGAAACCCACCAAAAAACTCTACTTTTGGGTTAACACGACACCAAGAAATGAAGAATTGAAGAAACATTGACCTCCACACCAGCACCTGAATTCCTAAAGAAAATCAATGTTGATGATCTTTCAAACAAAGGAACAACAAAACTCACAAACCACAAGGGATATCTATGGAAGAGTATGATGAAAGCCCCTGCATCAAATCTAGTGATCAAGAGTTACCCTTAACTGATTTGTTATCAAATATTAAAGTGAAACTAATGATAATCCTCAAACCAAAGCCAATATTTGATATTAATCATTGCACCAAGAAAATCCCTGCAATCAAAATCTTATTTTATATGTAAGAACATAACATTGAGAAATAGAAATTAAAAAGGTTCAAAACCAAACACTACTAAAGAGATCCCACTAAAATAGATCTGAATAAAAGATTTGTTGAATCACATAGAAGAAGCTAAACTCCAATACCCTATTTTTAGTCCCCTAAACAAGTTTAAAGTTAAAGATTTAGTATTTGAGATCAAGTTATTCAAGAACAACCCCCACCACTTATAAAATCACATTAAGATAAAATAGGGATTAAAAATCAAAAATGACAAACAAGTTAAGAAAAAAGAGTATTAAATTAATGTGTTTTAAGAGACTAGGAGCTTTATATCTGATAAGACTAAAAAGGCTAATTAAATAAAACCTGAGAAAGTATTTAAAACATCAAAAATTCTGAATAATCAACCAGATTCCTTATCAATAAAAATAAAATCTTAGTTTTGAATGTAGAGTTAGTCTTACCTAACTCAAAGAATCAAAATTCAGATTGATCAAATAACCCAAAACAAAAATCTCTCAGCATATTAAATAAATTCAATATAGTGCTAAAATCATTAAACCTACCGCCAGAAAAATTCTTAACCTTTCATCAGCTTAAATGGTTCTATTATAAATTATTACCTATTCTAACCTCAATCTTTATCCCAATTAATATATGCCTCAAATTAACTTTTTGAAAAATAAGTCAACCTTCAAACTGATATAGACCAATATTCTACAAGGATCCACTAGTCAATTATTTTCTTATCAATTCATTAAAATTTTTTAACCAACTCAAGGTCATAAGATCTCAATTGTCTGAAGAAAATCCAATTAATTGAATTGATGAGAATAATAATGACATAATTAGCAATGAAACTTTCTTATTCACCATCAAACATCAAATTGGTCATATAAATGCCAAATCAATTAATTAAAGGCTAAATTGGTTATCAAATGCTCATAAAAACAATCAATAAACCCCTTATAAACCTTTCTTGTAATTAAATACCAACTCTTTCTTATTTTTCTAAATCTGAAGTGTAAAACCTCAGCTTACAGGAACAAAAAAAATACTCAAAAGTCCTTTAATAACAGACTATACAAATGAAAAACCATTCTGATAAACAGCTTAAAAATCTCCAAACTTTTGCCTCAGCTGATAGCATTATGTTATCATAAAGGTTACTTAATCCTAATTCTTGAACAACCAAACATCACTTCAAATGACCATTTTAAGTCTCAAAGGTTATATTAAAGGAGAACTACAACTTGAAATCTCTCTCAACAGAGTTTATAACAATCTGCCATTAATAGAAACTCTTTATAATTATATCAGCATCTAAAATGAATAGCAGAATGTTATAGAGCTGCCAAGATTGCCATTTCTTCTGGGATATTCCCTCCCTGGGTTTACCCTTTGATCCCATTTATTCATTATTATCTGATTTCTCTTTGATACCACCAAAATTCTTTTCCATTTGTTTTTTTCTAGTTAATCAGTCTTTTTGACTGACTAAAATTCTCAAAAAACAGCACATTTTCAATATTCTGTCTTTAATTTTATTGAATGTTTTTATCCTCAAACTGCTGATTCAGATATTCTAAAATCAATTATCTATTGAGCGCCTCCCACTGAAGACTGATATGTATGTTGAAACTGAGATCTGAGATGTTAAAAAAATCAGTTCATGATTAACTGGGATCTAGAGTTTACATGACGTTGCTCATCAAAATTTTTTTAGCACTAGGTGGTCTCAACATAAATGGGATACACCAATCTCAAAACTATATTACAATTACCATTAAAAAGCATTTTTATTACATTTTATAGACAGCTTTTATGTATATTTTGATTGAAAATTCCCTGCTTATGGTGGTATACTGTTGCATAAAATATTTGTGCTAAGTTTGGTTGAATTAATTAATAGTTTAGGAGGAGATATGTCATATACTCACATAAATAACCGCATAAAATGACTTTAATTCATACAGCGTTTTGCAAGTAGATAAATTAATTACAATATAAAACTAACAGTATAAACAATCTCAATAAAATCTAGTCTAAAGGAAATATCAAATATTTTAACATAAAAACTTACTTATTAAGGAAAAGCCCATATGTTTTTAAAAAAAAGGACACACTAAAAATATAAATATGGAAGAGTAATTTTTCAACTAGTGCACAACTATATTCAATTTAAGATAATTCAGGGATATATAATTAAAGGATAAAAATATTTTGGTGTAATTATAAAACACAGGAATTGAATGCTTGTAAATAAAAACTATAGTCTACATTTTTTAAAGGAATTTGAATTTAATTGACAGAAGCATTTACAAATATGTCCATGAGTTACCATACTAAATATACTCAATTAATTTTTCTCCAAATTTGTTTATAGTGGATAATGCTTACAAGACTATTTGAATGAAAACGAATTTTAGTCATGTTATATAGTATGCCATTGTATCATTAAGTGAATTATGACTATATAGTAATGTTGATTTTTTAAGGCTGTACTTAATGACTAGCTTTAGCTTTAGTAACCCATATGTATAAGGCTTCAGTGACAAAAAGAAAGGTGTTAGCTAACCAGAGGTCATATTATTGTAAAAGTAGATGAGATGGGTTGACCTTGGGACAAAAATACCACGCCAAGTTTTTTAGCCTGTGCTGGTTTCAAACCTGTTTGAATCAAAACCCAACCCAGAGTGGAGCAGGAGCCACCCCGCTATGCTAACAATCCTCAGGTCATATTATTGTATAGACACTATGTTTATATAAAGATTAAATGATAAATAAATTTTTCCCTATCTAAAAGATAAAGATGTTTTTAGTAAAAATATCTACCAATCAATGATATTATTTATACAAGCTTTTTAGTTAAAATGCTTGGAAAATTTTAACTTAACATCAATTATTAATAAGATGAAATTATGGTTTATTATAATACAACTCCTAAAGCTTTTATATACAATGTCAAGTGCAACAAATCATTAAAGCAGATAGATACATTAAATCCACAATTTAGGTATTTTATGTCAAAAAGGTTATGACTTCTACACTATATATATTGGCTAAATCCCTATATTTATTTCTTTTTTTACTATCTGTTAGGTAATTAGATATTATACATAAAACTTGACTCCTGAAAATAGTTATATCATATATATCCATTCTTTAAGTAAACTTTATGGTCTCCACGCAGCATCATTTAACTCAACTTCACTGCTCACCTTCACTTCCAGAAGGAGGGGAACTAATTTACAGAATAACTTTTTGAGAAGATATAATAGTTTAATCATACACTAGATGAAAGATGGGTATTATTAACAGCTCAAAAAAAGTTTCTACTAAATTGTTGTTAATGTTAGGTGTTTTATTAGTCTTTCAACTTGTGCATTACTAATAATATAAATAAGGCCCCTACCCTTTAGCGCTGCCCCTTTATTTGAGCTGAGCCTATACGCCCCGCCCTTGGCTTACAAAAAGGTTTAAAAAAGTATTCAAGGTGGTTAACCTTGGAACAATATACCACACTGAGAATATTTCTAGCCATTACAGGTTTCAAACTCAAAACGTGCACTAGGGTGAAAGCAGTTTTACCAGCCAGGATAACCACCCTTACAAAATGATATAGACACCAAAATTTTCTTTTTTAACTCTATCAGGGAGGAGGTGCTCATGTTAAAAGTTTAAAGCTTTTATGGTATCACTCACATTTAAAGCCTTATTCCTTAATCTTTGACACTGTACAGTACATTAAAATAACACTTTAGTGTTTGATAATCATTTATTTTATTATTATTTTGTAAACCAAAATTGTGATACAATCCCAACTCCAGTATTAGATTCTACCCTAAATTTGTTGCAATGTATCAGAACCCATGATTTCCTATTTGACTCCTTTTTTAACGTTCAATTCCTCATCATAATTTTTTTATACAATAGTCAATGATCCTCATAATGTGAGAACTTTTTAATCATATGTGAAGAAGACAGAATATATGTATAATTTAACTACACTACATAAAGAATCATTTTTATTGAAAAACTTAACATTTATTTGTAAAGGTACTTAACATGGATTTTCTATACCAAAGATTAGATAATATACTGTAACACATGAAAATAACCTGTTTCCAAATGCCATTATTTAAAATAGGTTTAAACTAACAGACAATGACAAACATTCCACCTCAAAGTTGATTGAAAAGTCGAATAGTAGTTTGATTGATCTAACTACACAAAAACAAACTCAAAATGAGACCAAAAGATGAACAGGTAAGCAAGGTCGCCAAAAACCCCTGAAGTCAACCTTATAAAATTGAAATAAAAGGATCGCCATGTGGAGTTGATCCATGAAGCAGATCTATCCTCAACGTGTTAAGGACAGCTCTATGGGCCCAAGACAAAACCTGCTATTGTGGGAAAAAAATTGAGTGAAACAATTACTAAGTGAGCTTTTAAAATTGCAGCCACTACCTTCTAAGGTTGCCCTTTCAGGGGCCTCACCTGAACCATTAACTAGGCTATTATGAGCCTAAAAAATGGCTCAGTTGAGGCACAACCAGCGCTCAAACCAAAACAAAACCATAAAATCTTCTAAAAACCTAACCCAGGATTCAAAAATCTGAACTTAAGTCAAAAATGTAGGTATTGGGATTAATCTTAATCATTATTCTACCTCCTGCTAGAGAAGGGCCCCCAGAAAAGAGTGCTCCACAGTGAGAGGTTTACACCATGATGTTTTCTGGGGCGAGTTACTTTATTTTACTTAAGAAAATTCACTAGAATAAATTCCTGGCCCCTCATGGTAAAAGATAAATGGTGAGAGTAAGAGGAAAAATTGCTGAAATCAGCCCAACCAGCGTGAAGAAGCACGATCAGAACTTGGATAGGGTGCTCTCCTCTCCTACGCTTCTGTTGACAAATCTTCTCTTCTTAACCATAAAGGCGCTTTCTAACACAAACATGAGAGGGAATGTGGTCCATCGCGGCTGGATGGCTGTCCCCTTGCAGGGTGGACTAACCATGGGTGAAGGAGCCCTTCTGAGACAAGTCCCTTGGTGCCAATCAAATCCCTGGTGAGGGGAAGGCCCCACCAAGATTTTGCGCTAACAATCACTATAAAGCCCAAAGTTTGGCATCATCCACCAGCTCTACTGGCGCTGGTTACTCAACAACTGGGACCCAATGTGACCACCAAGATCAGCTAATCTGAGAATCAATGGTGTTTGGAAAACACAATTGACTCTAGAACTATTTAACACATGGGAATTTTCCAGCTATCTGAATGGCAATATTGCAAATAGGTTTATGCTTTTCAACAATGCCAAAACATTCCAACTCATATCTGGTTGAAAAGTTGAATAGTAGTTGATTTGGTCTAACTATACAAAAACACTTAAAATGAGACCAAAAGAGAAATGTAATATTTGAGGTCAACAGAAAACACAAAAATCAGCCTTATTTTATTATTAAAATAATGGATCACCAAGTTGAGTTGAATAGGGAGCAGTTCAATCTCAACATGGTAAGGACTTCCCCACGGATTCAAAACAAAACCTAATTCAAGGAGGGAAAACTTGAAAGACAGAGTAATTTAGTGAGCTTCAGATTTCGTAGGTGCTACCTTTTAGGTTGCCCTTTCAGGGGCCTCGCCTGAACCATTAACTAGGTTCTTATGATCCTAAAGAATGGCACAGGTGAGTCACAACCCAGAGCCCAAAACAAACTAAAACCATAAGATCTTTAAATAATTTGACTGGGGATTCAGAAAATCTGAACCTGAGTCAAATGAAACGATTGTGATTAATCCTAATTGTTTCACTACTGCATAGATTTTCTATATATTAAGTGAAGAGTTTGATTGAGCCAACAGTAACCTGTTCACACAGTGAATAAAGGGACCTTGATCTATACAAATGGGGCTCATACAGGGTGCTGTAGTAGCAAAAAGAAGAGCCTTTGAACCTTATGGTGACCTGACTCAGAAGATAGAGATGGCAAAAAAACTGATAGTCATCTCCTATGTCAACCCTCCTACTCCTATCCTAATGGCACTAGAGCAGTTTGGATTCCAATATTCCCCTCAAAATAAAAGCTTTGAGAATTTTAGTTCATTGCAGAGCAACTGAGACATATTGGATAAATGTTACTTCAGGATGATGTCTCTTTGGTCATGAACAATCTGACCTAGTTTACACCTTTTTTTCCGTCAGCAGAATCAGTATCAGATCAATCAAAGTATGAAAAATTTGAAATTTATTACATATTCAAAAACTTCAACAAGCTAGTAATCTAGCCCAGATTGCGGTATCTTGATAGGTATCTTCAACCTAATATTAAAAGCTCTCAATTGACCTTTTTCGCCACCACTCCTGATTATAGAATTGTTCAACAGAAATCAGAAAAATGTGAAAGTGCTGTTAGACTTGAGTAGGAAACTATAAATCAGTTTCCAGCGTGTTTGTCAATTATTAAATGACAAACATAATACTGGTTTGCAGATTTTTGCAAAACCTGGATAAACATATTGTTAATTAAATAAGAATGTGTTGGCAATATGATATCAAGTCATGGACAACTGTGGAGTCACCAATTAATGAATTCAAGATATGACTAAGTTAGAAGGAAAGTTGAACTTACCCACGTCACAATGTTAGAGGTTACTTGATAGTTTGAGGCATTTGAGGAACTCAACTAATACACTTAACATGAAATGGAGATGGCTTTATAGCATCTGGGAGGCAAATATGAGGCCACCAACTGCCTCCTGTCTAAGCTAAAAAAAATTAGAAACTAACAAGCAGAAATGCAGCGGTATATTAAAGGACTAAGATGACTGGTTTGGGAGCTCCTCCAGGATAGCAAAGATTTCCTCCAATCATACAGTATATTATAGTGTCAAGTTCATCTATTTCATAACAAGTGACAGCCCACAAGGATTAATTAAATGAATTAGGTTCCTGTGTGCGCAACATGTAGTGAGACCTCATGAAATTATGGCAAACTAAGCTGAAATGTCTTTAAGAGCAGGAGAAATGAACCAACTTTGAATGTAAAATTTGACAATCTACAAGATGGTATATGACAGTGACTTTACCAAACGATGCTCCCTGCTCAACCAGAGTTATTTGGAGAAGAACTTTTGGAAAAGGAGGCTACCTGAGAGACAGAGAATCAACATACTCACTCAGTACCAATTTCATTGTCTGATTTGCCCCTTTTTGTGTAGACACCAACCCCAAGCATAGTCAACCCCATGTTAGTAATACAGGGCTTCAGACTAGTACTGCACCAGTAATGACCAGACCAGGAGGTTTCTATCCAGGATAACAACGATTTAATCCTATTAATTTTCCTAACTTTGATAGGTATGAAAATGTGAATTTATTTTAAAATGTTCAAGCTGACCGTGCATGGATTTGATGACCTTTTAATAGCTACCACCATGATTAAAT
The DNA here is from genome assembly GCA_022478985.1 of Massospora cicadina. NCBI lineage: Eukaryota > Fungi > Entomophthoromycota > Entomophthoromycetes > Entomophthorales > Entomophthoraceae > Massospora > Massospora cicadina. Next base: position 38,361 of record JAKSZP010012473.1, read on the forward strand.
GTTATAATCGCCAAAGTTGAGATCTAAACATGCCCTACTTACCTGAGGAGCATTAAAACTTTGTGAATGTAGAAAGTGAGGCTCTATGAGAGTTTGTAAGTCCCAAGTGCATGGTAACATGGAAGTCTGAACTCATGACCATTCAGTTTATTAGTAATGAAAATATTACAAAGTTTGCTGACCAATTCTACCATGAGGCCCAGGTACTGTTGGGTGTTAAAGCCATGGTGGACTTTGACGTCAAAATTGCACTCCAGACTGTTATAAAGATTACCCTGAGCTTCGCCACACATTTGCTACCAGTGCTTGTAAAATGTTTTTAAACATCAATGATTGAATACCTATAGAGGTGTAAAGCCATGTCTGGACCACCCAACATGGAAGAATGAACAAGTCAACCCCGCGGGTTAGTAAAGGTAATAGAGGGACCATGGAGAGCTTTCCTCAATGATGAAGAAAATTCAGAATATGATGAAACATAGTTGAAATAACTTGCTGGATCTGTGAACCTAAGGGGCGTTAGCGGCCACTTTCCTACATGACGCTCTTGGGTAAACATTGTGACCTTTCAAATAGATGAAAACCTGGTAAAAGACACTTGACAGTAGAAGAGAAACGCTTAACTGAAAATAATCATCCAATACTGTCCCAGAATCTTGAGAAAATGTACGCTATCCTCAGATAAAAGAAACTGATAAAGACACTCCTGCAGTGTCAGATATTACCAGAAGCCAGCTAGCGGCTATGAAGTGAGAAGAACAAGTACTTTTCTCCAAACCATGTGTCACCCAGATTGTCAAGCACAAGCAATTTGCATATATTGAGGAATCACAGGCCTTACCTCCTCTAAAAGAATTTAAACTTGAATACCAATTGAGACCCTGATTACTCACATCCCATATATATAAGGAAGTATATATAAGACTATGATTAATCAAGTTGACACTCATTCCATTCTTATAATAATTAGGGGCTCACACTATTACAAACAGTTGTACTTTTATTTGGTACTCACTTTTTAAAAGTTTAGGTTTGAGACATTGTCAAAAGCGAGACTCCCATGAATGTAATATCCAGTCAATTAAGAAAATTGAAGATAGCTCCCAAATGTGGCCCACAAGCAACGATAAGAATAACTGGCCTACAGTACTACAAGTGAGGGGGTGTATAGTGCTTTACCAATGAGGTTTAGCTCTTTGCATGTTAGTGCACTTGCTATAGTGCTTAAAAATGCTAACTACAAAATTCTTGTTGGTAGTAGCTTCCTTGAGTTTAATGGTTCTAGTTAATATGAGGAGAACGCTATTACAATACTATGCCAAACATTACCCCTTCACTACTTATAAAATAATTGAACTTACATAAATAGCAGAAATTAACTTCATAAAGTGGTTTATAATGATGGAGTAGTCGCTATCTGTTATTAATATATAGGCAACAGAAGTTAGTACTCACCAGCCACCATTCCTGAGATAAGGGGTTTCCCCTCAGTGCATCTAAAGATTATGTATTATATCCAGTAGAACAACGCTTGGTATCCACAGGAATGTGCTAAAAGCTAACTGAAAGAAATCTGGGAGAAGTTACTGTCTGCATTACAGTTCTCTAGACTGTCACTGAGGTCTAAAGGTAGCTTGAATCCGCAAATTCGCAAAAGGATTGAGAAGGAAATGGAAAATTGGTTAAAATACCGGATATTTAATTAGGGTAAAGGGTGTCAATATGTAAAGGGTGAGTGGGACACATTGCCCCGATTTTTGTCACAGCCCCATCCATTCAGGATCTTTTCAGGTCTTCTGGATTGACCGCTGATGGGCATCCTAAATATATCTACCGCCCACCTGACCAAGTCAGTGGAAACTCCACCCCACATGACTCAGGAATTGGGGATAAAATCCTGAAGTCATCTTCGTTCAGATATGTTTAAGAGTCAATTTGTTACAGCTCAATTTGGTAGCAGGGTTTTGGCTTGCTTGTCATCTCAAATCCTGACAACGCCCCCTCAAGATCCTATCAGAGGGGGTATATGGCTGAAGGAACTGTCCATGTACCCAATTGGACATGGTCCCCTGGTTGACATCAGCAACTGAGTACTCAGAGTTCACCTTATGAATGACCTTATAGGTTCCAGACCAAAGAACGTTTACCTTATTTTATCAGCCTCAGGAAAATGGTGATAGAAGAGAACAAGGTTGCCTAATTAGAAATTTGGTAATGAGGGTGAGCCGAGATTAAATTGGAATGTCTCTCTTCCTATAGTGGTGATGATTTCTTGTGTGGCTAGGGCTTGAAGCTGGACTATTTCTTCAGGTAAGGCCTTTATAGTTAATTTGGAGTTCTCAGTTGTGGAGGTCAGGAGCAATGGTCGGACGCTACTTGGTAGCCAAAGTGCACGCCCATATAGGGCTTCAAAAGGGGACATATTAAAACTCAGTGTTGGCTTACCCTGTAGGCAAGCAAAGCGCTGGGTAGGTAGCAGGTCAAACGGGCAGGATCCAAGGCGACCAACTTTTGTAGAATGTATATAAGAGTTCCATTAGCGCGTTCTACAACCAATTAGTAGATGGGTGGTAAGGGGCAGTGAAACTCTGGGTAGTGCCAAATAGCAAGGTAAGTTCTTGTACTACTCGTGAAGTGAAGTTCAACCCGTTGTCCAAAAGTAAGGTAGGGGGCACCCATGCTGGATGGAAATGGATCGAACAAGGAAGAGGGCTGTGGCTTTGGCAGTTGCAGCTAGGACCAAAATCGCTTCAATCCACTTGGTTAAGTGTTCCACAGCTAGGATAATATACTTATGTCCATGAAGCCCAGTGGGAAGAGGGCTCACCACATCGAAGATAACAACATCGAAGGGCCTAGTCAGGGTGACAACAGAGTGTTGGAATTAAAGATTGGCTCATTCTTGAGATCAGCAAGTCCTATATTCCTCCAAGACCTCTTGAGTTTCCATCATTTGGTCTTAGTAACATCGTGACTTCAGCCATTCATGAGTCTTCTTAACAGCTCCATGTCCCACAGTAGAATGGCCCTCTAGATTTAAGTTTGGGAAGAGGGGCGGACATAAGGGAGCCACTTCTTATTAACCTTATTGTAAAGCATCCAGTCCTTAATATGAGTGTCTCGAGTTATCCTTCAGAGTTCAGCTTGAACCTCAGGAGATTCAAATTTACACTACTCAGGTCAGCTTATTAGATCATATAGAAAGTTCTCCTTGGGGGTCAAAGCAGCTAGCACTGGCATCTTGGTGAGGACATTGGCATTTTGGTGAAACAAACCACATGATGAGCCATGGTGAAATCATGGATATGCAGACATAATGTCCATACGTCTAAATTGCCACCTAAGTCCTTCATCTGATGGAGCCACCGGAGCAAGTAATGGCGGTGATGATGGTAAAGTGGATACCATATATATATATATAGCGACATCTTTACTATGTCGTCAACTTTGTCCAGTTTGGGCTGGATGCCATCCTCTAAAACTTTGTGTCCCAGAAGCTCCATTTCAACTGGAAGAATGATCACTTCAAAGGTTATAGCTTTATAGAAGCTTTCCAGAGCCAATTAAATTTTTTTTACAAAATGCTCAACGTTCTCAATAAAAGTTCATAAGAAGAAAGTGGTGTCATATAGATAGTTGAGGACTCATGACAGCTTCAATTCCCTGAGGATCCTGTCATGGCGCATTGGAAAGTTTCTGGAGCATTATAGAGATCTTGATATCCTCATGGGCTCATATAGTCCTTCATTAGCTGAGTTCTCACATGATTCGATCTTCAGGGTAATCTTTACTTGCCAATATCCACTATCAAGGTCAATTGCAGAAAAGTATTACAATCTAACAAGCAATTAGAGGGAGTCACTGATTCAGGTCAGAGGATAAATGTCTTTCTTGGTGATGGAGTTAGCCATTGATAGTCCATCAACACCCGGTGGCTGCCATTCTTTTTATGAACAGCAGGAGAGGAGAAACATAAGGGCTGCGCAAAGGCACTAGGAGTCTGTTGCTAAGTAATTGTCTGAAATCCACCTCCACCTGGGCTTCTTCATCTTTTCTCTTTTGGTAAGGTCAGGATCAGATGGGGGAGCGTCCCCTGTCTCCACATGATGTAGGACTCCTTTCATTCTCCTGAAGTCATAGGTCAAGTTTAAAAATAGGTCTGAATATTTCTACAACAGATCTTGCACTTTATACTGTTGTTATTAAGAGAGATCCTTTATTCCTGGTTTCAACCAGGGCCACAGGCAGGGGCGTCTCCAACCCAAAATCCCTTAGGCTCCCAAACCTACAGACATCATTGACAGCATCCACTGGTAGGAGGCAGACATAGGTAGCTGGACAGTTTGGGCCTTCTACATGGGTTTGTCAGTAAGGTTAGACAGCAACATAAAAAGATTGCATAAGCTGAATTTTAAAACCTAGGAAGGTCAGCATCTCCTTGGTGGATGGAATGTGTAGGCCTCGGATTTCTAACAGGTATCCAGAGGGGATGTTAACATGGACATGGGTGTCAGCAATGACTTGGGAATTCAGAGGTATATTGGTCGCCTTAGGTAAGTTGATTGGCATGCCTTCTTGTCCATCAAAATCAGGGTGTGAAACCTGACCCAAAAGCCCATTACATGATATTAGAGCTAATCAAATCAGCCCTCATTCTCCAGTAGGCAGTCTCAGGCCTTGACCTCCATCTTAGAGTCGTGGGAGTTTCAAAGATCAAGGGGACTTGATGCCCTAGCCTGGAGAGAAATTCATCATTGTAATGGACTACTTCTGAGTAGTCTCAAAGGAAATAAGTTCTAAGAAGTAGGTCATAACTAGGGCTATCCAGCACAATGGCAGGGGTTTTTATAGAGAGCTTCCCAAATCGGATAATTAGGGAAGAATAGGCCCTGATAAATAAAGTTATTGCAGTCCAGAAGTGCCATACTCCATATAATGGGGCAAGTCATGAGCGATCTTGATGTGCTTAATCGAATAGAACAATATTACGTTCATTGGGGAGCCTCTGTTTACTATGGCAAGGACTCATAATATTATGAACAAAAACTGTGATGCGGGTAACCAGGCTTCCAAACTGAGGATGTAGAATGAGAAACATTGGAGAGTCATCAGAAGAAGAGTAAGCAGTATCAACTTTTTATTATCAATATGTACTTAAGCTTCTTCTACAGGTATGATAGGTTTAGGATTGTTTGAGAGTATGGAAGATTCTTGAGGCGTGGTAAGAATATAAGTATAGAGCGCCTCATCCTTCATGCTGACAGAAATTTTCCCACAACCCTTGGCAAGTCATTTCCAGCAGGCCTTGTCTCTGTGTCTGAAACCAATGCATAGGTGCATGGAGGTCGTAATTCTTCTGGTTTTAACCACATGGACTTGAGGACGGTTGGAGGGACCCAAAGAAGTAGTCTTAGAGTGCAGGGTCAATTCAGGGAGCTTGTCAATATCTTCCTTGACTTCCTGGATGCAGGAAAAACCATTCTTTTGTCCAATCATATGCATTTGAACCTCAGGGTAGGATTTCAACTTGTAGATGACACCAGTGATAGCATCATCTAAGGCAATATGATTGGTAGTAACCAAAGGTTGCATTTGGGAGTAAAAGCAGCTAGTGAACTCCATGAGGATCTCCCCTTTATCAGGAGGATACCAATGAATGCTTAAATTTGGTTGTCCAGGTTTTGATTGCAGCTGAATTCTTGGATTAAGGTCATACGGATCTGTTTCCAGGTGTTGCACTCCTTCAAAGGGGAGTCATGATCTCCCAGGTGGTGCTGTTAAGGAAGGAGTGGATATGCTTCACATTCTGCCAGTTGGTGGCCTCCTCCATGAAACTCTCATGTGTATACACGAAGGAGGCTATGCTTTCCTGGCCAGAGGTGAACTTTTTTTAAACTAGGCTTAGAATTAGATATAAAAGGAGTGAAGAGGGGGTTAATGCCAGGGATGGGTGTAGGCTCAGAGATCTTGGTCTCCGCATAGTTGTGGGGGACCCGCTGGTACAACCATCATCTTAGGCCCTTGAGGTTTTTTTGGATATCACTAGAGTTTTGGTTGATGGTGGAAATGGAAGCCTTATTTGTGACCTGCTCTTTTAAAAATTGAATGTCAGCACCTTGAAGGCAAAGCTGACTCTTGAGGGTGGTCAAATGGGTCTTAAGCCCTCAACAAAATTGTTTGATTGAGAGATGTGGCTATCAGTAAGCTTGGTATAGGCACCAAAGTTGGCTATCTCTATTGCAATGCATAATGGAGAACCTAGAGTCGAGGGGGACTCCATCTACTCAGAGCTTCATCGCTGAGCTACATTCTGAATTTGATTGCTTAAGGCGGCTAGAGCAGCTAACACATCCTTTCACCAAGGGTCATTGGGGTCTCCAGGAATAGGTACCGTGGGGCCTGAGGGCCCTCAAGATCAACGGGGACCTTCAGGTCCTTAGGGTCCCTCACATCCTTTGGGCCTTTGGGCCCCCTAGGCCCTTCAGATCCTTCACTCCCAGAGGTCTAATTGTGAGACGCCAAATCCCAATAGTGTTTTTTCAGGGTCTTTAACAAATCATCAACTTGATGGAGGTGCTGGTCCCAAGAAGCTTCAAGAGGTTCGATATCTGACGCAACTTGTCCTTAAGGTAGCCTGAGATCCCACTTCTAAACACAATTTGGCATCAGACTTCATTATTATAATGCCAAATATTAGTTATGACCTCGCTGCTGTTGTGGACAAAGGATAAGGACAAGCTGTAAAAATTGAAAACATGAGAGTTTAAGGTTTGAGTGAGCCTCAGTTCTCAGGAGATTTCATTATGGTGCAATTCAACAAACTGGAGGTGGTGATGGATATCTGGGTGAACAAAGTTCTGAAGGTAGTTCTTAATTTCCAATGTGAATTCTCCTTCTAGTAGCTGATCCAAAGTATAAAGGTCCCATATGGTAGAGGGTATGGAGGAGGCATGGGAGCAGCTGGAGCAGGCACTCACAGAGTAGATGCTGTTGATTAGAATTTGGACAACGTCATTAAGTTTACAAATTAAATTGATACTGATTTCCATGAACTTGGAAGGGAGAACTGGAAAGTGGCTTGAAGTCTAGACTCTCAGGCTGCATGGGTGGTACTTCATACTGCATGTTATTGATCCATTGAGCAATACCTTTCAACCAAATAGCAGATTGATCTTTGTGACTGCTAGTATTCTCCATTATTTGTGATAGATGTTTTACTTAGGAAAGCTCAGAGCCCCTGTAGTGAGAACCACTTCTCTCAGTGTAACAATTCTCTTAGCTGTTGCCAAAGTTCAAAAATGGGCTCAAAGCTGAAAAATAGTTGAGATTTGAAAAAGTCAAGATGAAGGAAATATAAACTGCTTTATTGTTTTAGAAAGCGTTAATATCTATAGGACGCATGAGTACATGGTGCCTCAGGGACCTTTGTGGCCCTGTGAGATCAGGATATTTTACTGCCTTCCAGATCGACCACCTGGATGGTGCCCTCATCGTACTGCATCATCCTCATGACCGCAGCTGTGGGGGAAACGCTTCTTGTGATTTGGGAAGCAGAAATAATATTCCTGAAGTTGATTTCATTGATTCTCGTATGCTTGATGCTTCCTGATTAAATCTTGTTTTAATGACTTAAGGATAGTGTTCTGTTCATACTGGTTCAAGAGTCAATTGGTCAAGGTTCGATTTGGTAGCAGGGATTTTGGCTTGCTTGTCATCTTGAATCCTGAAAATGCCTCCTCATGATCCTGTCAGAGGGGGTATAGGGCCAGAGGAACTGGTCATGTTTTTGATTCACCACTGTCTCCTGATTGACATCAGCAATGAAGTACTCAAAG